>APFE030724392.1:564104-622874 GCA_000404065.3 Pinus taeda
CATCCCGATCCATTCATCTAGAGGGGTGGGGTCAATATACTTTCTTTTTACTACCATTGTCCACAAATTTTCCTTCGTTAATATCCTCCATCCAAACTTTTCTGCTAAATATGGTTCGAAGGCCATGAGATATTTGATTCCCCACCCACTCCACTCCTTCGGTCTAGCCACCTTTTCCCATGCCACCCCGAGGAGTACCGAGTCCTCTTTTGAACTAGCCCACAAAAATCTGCTACATAATTTCCTCACTCTTCCCAAAATTCCTTTTGGTACCCAAGAAAGTGTCGCCCAATATACTGGTATTGCCATTACTATAGATTTAATAAGGACTAATTTTCCCGCTCTAGATAACCATTTGAAACTCCAATGTTTTATCATATTTTCAATTTTGGCCCCCCGCCAATACCATTCTTGGTCCCTATATGAGTCAAGCTTTAAGTAGAACTCTATGTATTTGAAACTGCAAGCCAACTTCTTTTCCTCAAATGGGAGATCCTATGCAACATTCCTAGTTTCCATCCTTGTGAATCCTTGCAATATCAGTGTGATTTTTATTTATTAATGCACATTCCCATAGCTTTGAGAAACAACTCTAGGATAAGTTTTAAGCCCTTTGTTTCATTCCTGCTTCCATTACTAAAGAGAAGAATATCATCCACGAACAACAAGTGGGCTATATATAAATTCATTTCCACTTCTATTCCTTTTATGTTTCCTATTCTCCTAGCTTCTAGTATCATTTGACTAAGACCTTCTATAGCTAGAAGGAAGAGAAGGGGAGAGAGAGGGCATCCTTGTCACAGTCCTCTTTGACTCTGGAAGAAAGGTGTAGCCGCCCCATTGATCAAGATAGAAAAACTAATATTATTCAAACATCCCATGACCCAATTTATGAATCCAATGTTGAATCCCAAATGAGTCAACAAATTCAAATGTACAACCACCTAATACGATCGTATGCTTTAGATAAGTCTATTTTCACTATAACGCCTCTTCTTTTCATTTTTTTATGCTGTGAATAGTTTCCCGAGCCACTCCTACTGGTTCATGAATCTGTCTACCATCAAGGAACCCAAATTGTTCTTTTGAAATATTCCTTGAAAGGATCGGTTTCAATCTGACTACAATTACTTTTGATATTATTTTGTAGATGCAGTTACATAATGATATTGGCCTGAAATCCTTAAAAGATAAAGGATCCTCCTTTTTTGGTATTAGGGCTATGAAATCATATTCATCTCTTAACATCCAACTCCTATTTTTTCTTGCAAATACTATATTGTAAATATTCCCCTTCATTACACTTGAAGTCCTCTTGAGTAATATTGAATGCATGAGTTATCGCACAAATCAAGTTCTTCTCCGTTCACCATGTACTCACTGGTCTCATGTATTTATTGTGTTGGAATCGCTTTTAAATTCTTTTGGTGATTACGATGCTTGTATAGTTTGTCACTAGTTACATGAAAATTGTTTGTCACATTTGGCTTGTGAGGAAGTTGGTTCAATTGTTCAAAGCATTCACAGAACTGTTCAAATTGATTTATCTTTGTTAATTACAAACTAGGAATCTGATGCTTTAATCAAACCATTTGATAATTATTCTCTCTCTGGTGACTGTCATTAAGCTTATCATTTACCCATCAGTATATCCAATGATAGCTATTTTACATCCTTCGATCTTCATCGTTCAACATCTCATTATTTGGTTGCCGAGTGGCTGAGGCACTTCAGCCTTCGTTGATGGTTATGTCAAGACCTCACTGTCTCAACATGTTGAATATGATAAAATTTATTTTCCCTCACAAGATTCTCATCGTAATCCCATGCCTCTAATTGAAAATGCATCTTTTCAAATATTTCAAGGTTTTCAAGAGGATTATCATGAATTTTATGATCCAATTCGTGAATAGTTGGAAAAATCTTACCTGACAAGCTCTGTCACAAATAAAAAGTTTTAACCTCCCCTTGTACTTGCTATGGAGTTCGGTGTAGATGGAGAGGCATATGTGAGAAGCTTCCAAGGTTTATTGAAATATGGCATTCATCGAAAAGGTAAGAATGTGAATGTGATGAAAGTACAAGAAAAGCCTTCCTTTTGCTGTGAAAATTATTCAAGGTCTAATATTTTTTATTGCACATTTCCTTATATCTATTTTAATCGATCGTATCTTTGTGATTGCAGGCTGGGAATGATTATAGTGGCTACATTGGAAATTTCATTATAAATGACCTCGACCTTCTATTTGTTAGTAGGAGTGGGATTAGCTACATCTTAGTTTTCCTTCTCTTGTACCCATCCTGTGTTGTTCTCTTTAGTCTCTCTTATATTTTCTTACATTCCTCTTGATTTATGCTTTGGTTTAGCTTATTTTTCTTATCTTATGGTTTTGTTTCTTTTGTTTTTATTTCTTATTGTTTGTCTCCTTTTGTTTTCATCATGTGAATAAGTGTTGTGCCTAAACTTGTTTTGGCTTCTTAGTATGTGTGTGGCTAAAGTCTAAAGAGTCTTGTGACACTTCAACATTTGGATAACCTCTAGTTCATCTTCCTTGTGTCGGTTATATGTCTGTAAGGAGAGTTTTGGTCCAACCATGAACCTATGCCTATTCACAAAACCTTATGCCTATGATCAAATATTGTGTTTCAGTGTTTTCATGCTTATCCAATTAGTAGAAGAGGAGAAGGGGAAAAATCTAAACAAGTAAACCTAAATCAAAGGTCTCTATATGCTTCTCTGAAGGAACAACCTCTTCTACTCTCAATAATTTAGGATCCATCTTCCACCCAAAAATAAATAAGTTTCAATGCAAAATCCTCTTTAAAATAAATAAATAAAGGAGAAACAAGAGAAAGGATTCCTGCACAAAGAGGTGAAGCAAGCAACTCCACTGGGGTACTTTCGACGCTTGCTGGCAGTGAAGCAATGTTTGTGTTCCTGCATGACTTCGTTGAGGTACTGTGTAGGCCTGATGGCAATGGAGAAACAATAGAGAGGAAAAAACATACTATGAAAATCTTAAGCTCACGAGCTACACTACCCTTCCCAATTCGAAACATTGTGATATCATTGAATCTTATGTTGTGTTCAATCGATAAGGCTTAAAGGGAACTATGTCTATTCATGGGGTAAGTGGGGATACCAAAGTACTTTGTACGATGAATCAATGCTCCCTGAAGAACCAAGGCCCTGCACAAAAGAAGTTAACCGAGGCATAGAAGCTGGAATTCTACCAGTGCGTTGTCAAGTGTTGTAACTGCTACAACACCCTCCAAAATTCTGGATTACACTCAACTTCAGAGCCTTCCTTGGTCCTGCACATCGTTTTTGCAAACACTAAAACTCATTTCATGTGCTTTATTGAATTATTTTTCTCCCCTTTGCAAGTTGGGTAAACTGTTGTCATTTCGCATGATTGGCTGACACAAAATGTTTAGAATCCTATTCTGGTGGTTTCAAAGTTCTATCTTTGTGAATATGAGTTGGTTTAAGAATGTAAACATCTATCACTCTCATTCACAAAGTTTTAAGCATTACCACACAAGTGTCGTCACAATCGTCGTAAAGCATATCTTAAGTGTCACACTTGTCATAACTCATCATAAAGTTGTCACACATAGGAAAATACATTGTTCATGTGTCATGGGTGACAATATGTTTTTGTGTTGTCAAGTATTCTAAGTATGAGATCAAAATCAAAGTCTTATCATTGTTCACATGATTCTAACCAATCTTACACTTGGCCATTTTTTGAGAAGGCTTCCCAACCAAGAAACTTGGCTTCACCCGACCTCCTTGAACTACACACTACATAGTTTTAATCCTTTAGCTGCGACCTTGCCCCTTATAACTACGCAATGCACAGTTCCTTCCTCCTAGGATTTGTGCACTATGCAATTTTTGTGCTCAAGCTTGGGCCTTGGCCTCCAGAATTACACAATCCTTTCTTTGAGCCTGGTCCTAACTGTGCACTATACAATCAAATGCCTCAGGCTCATTTCCTGATCCTTTGAACTGCATAGTTGCATAATTTTTCATCCTCCCTTCTCTCTCGAAACTACATCATATGTCATCTTAGTGTCCATCCCCTCAGCGTGTCTCACTGGCTCCCAGAACTGTGCAATTTTTCCCCTCAGTCCAGTCTAAAGTGTGCACTACGCAGTATCAAGGATCAAGCCTCATCCCTGAGCTCTTGAAGTACACAATTTCACAATCACCTGGGCTCATTTGTCCTCCATAACTGCGCAATAGGCTGATCCAATTCCTGTCCCCTCATCTTGTCATCTTGAGCTCCCAAAATGCATAGATTTCTTCCTCAACCTAGCCTGAACTGCACATTGTGCAATATCAAGGCTTAAGATTCACCCCTGACTTCCTAATATTTGCAATTAAATAGTTACTGAGCCTCTTTCCCATCCTTTCACTTGATTCCGGCTCAGTCAATGGATTAGAATGCACCATCTTAGACTAGGGGATCTTCAGACTGATGTCATCTCGTCATGAGTGAATTGAAAATACAGGTACCTTACTATGCTATGGCAAGATGATGAAGAAAGAGGTGAAGGAGGGAAACATGCTGAAAGACACTCTTCTAGTTGAACATGCAATTTTATCAATCACAAGAAAGAAAACGGACATCATTTTGCGATTTCAACTCAAGAGTTAAGATCATTGAAGATTCCTTATCACCAAGTCATACAGAGGTGAAAAGAAGACAATTCTCAAGCAAACACACAACACACAGTAGCAATAGTGTTTTGACTGCCACATCATCAAGAATTCCATGTCAGCAGTGTCATGTCATGAGTTGTCATATGCTACATCGTCATTGTGGATCATGTAAATGGTATTCAAAATGTATTGTAAAGTGGAAGTCCAAAGTACACACATGGAATATAAAGAGTCATGTAAGTTGAAAAGTCACAAGAAGTCAAATAGTCATGAGGGTAGTCAAAGAGTCACAAGGAAGGGGAAGCATCACCTCTTGATTATATATACACCCTCATTGTATGAGCAAAGGAATTTTCACCTTAGCTACTCGAGCAAGGCATTAGAGAGATAAGCTAGTTCTTTTGAGGAGCAAGGAGTGGCTCCACACTCCACTATTGGAGCTAGTGGTGTTCATTTTATACATATGTCTTAGAAAATTTACTTAATACAAGAAGCCCTATGGGCCAACACATTCTTCATGCATGGATTATGGATATTTTTAATACGATTCTGTGAATGTTTGTAATTCATGTTTGCTTTCATATGTGCTAGAGTAGTTGAACTATTTCGGGTATTTTGGTACTCACCATATTGATAATGTGTTATAATTTCTATCATTGATGTCGCATCTTTATGGACTATTCCGCTGGATATTAGAAAAAATCTTCCTCGTTATATTGGTTTCAATGACCGTTGCATCTCTATGGACTATTCCGCTTGATGTTGTATGGACCCTTCTTATTCGTGTGTGTCTCTACTAGGGTGGTAATATTACCTATCTCTTAGAGGATCCTTTTTCCTCCCCTCCACAGTGAAAGAACTTTGACACACATACAATCAAACAATCACTAGGCACACCCCCCTTTCTTTTCAAAGGCACCACGCGTCTGGCTCTCTTGCTCATAGTTAGAGCCAAGGAAAATCTATAAGAATATAGGGAAATTGGGCCAATATTCCAAATGGGGCTTCTAATCCAAATTATGTGAGCTTTAATTGGGACTTCACATCAGGGAGACCCCTTGGTTGACAGATTTCCAGCATCGTTAACAGTGGCACGAGAAGGAGGGCGAGAAGATAGGTTGTGCCCATTGAGTCTACTTTGAATATCCTATCCAAAATTCTCATCATAATCTCATGCCTCTAATTGAAAATTAATCTTTTCAAAGATTTCTGGGTTTTCAAGAGGATTATAATGAATTTTACTATCCAATCGTTGAATGGTTGGAACAATCTTACCTTGCAAGATTTGTCGTAAATGACAAGTTTCGATATCCCCTTGTGCTTTCTAAGGATTTCAATGTAGATGGAGAAACATCAACGAGAAGCTTCCGAGGTTTGTTGAGAGATGGTATTCATTGAAAAGGTAAGAATGTGAATTGGATGAAAGTAGTGGCTGAAACATACCTTTCTTCCCATAGGAAAGACCTTCCTTTTGTTGTGTAAATTATTCAAGCTCTCATATTTTCTCGTGCACATTGCTTTATATCTATTTTAATCGTGTGATTGCAGGTCCAGAATGATTACAATGGCTACATTGGAAATTTCATTATAAATGATCCCGACCTTCTATTTTTTGGTTTAGTAGTAGGATTAGGTGCATCTTAGTTTTCCTTCACTTGCAACCATCCCATTTTGTTATCTTTAGTATCTCTTATCTTTTCTTACTTTCCTCTTGCATTATGCTATGGTTTAGCTTTTTTTTTTTTCCTTTGTGTTTATTTCTTTTTGTTTCTCTAATTTTAATTTCATCATGTGAATAAGTGTTGTGCCTGGACCTATTTTGGCTTCTTAGTATGTGTGTGGCTAAAGTATAAAGAGTCTTGTGACACTTTAACAATTGCCTAACCTCCAGTTTGTCTTCCTTGTGTCAGTTATATATTTTAGTTGATGAAGTTCCAATGGACAATATGATCTGCTCGTAAGGAGAGTTTTGGTCCAACCATGAACCTATACCTCTTTAGGAAACCTTATGCCTACGATCAATTTTTGTGTTTCAGTGTTTTCATGCTTATCCAATTAGTAGAAGAGGGGAAGGGAAAAAATATAAATGAGAAAACCTAAATCAGAGGTTTCTATATGCTTCTCTGAAGGAACAAACTCTTCTTTTCTCAATAAGTCAGGATCCCTCTTCCACACAAAAATAAATAAGTGTCGATGCACAATCCTCTTTAAAATAAATAAATAAAGGTGAAAGAAGAGAAGGGCTTCTTGCGTAGAGAGGTGAAGTAAGAAACTCCGTCGGGGCACTGTCAAGTATTGTTGGAAACATAGCGATGTTTGTGTTCTTGCATGACTCTATTGAGGTACTGTCTAGGCCTACTGGCAGCAAAGCAACAATAGAGATGAAAAATTATACTTTGAAAATCTTAAGCTCGTGAGCTACACTACCCTTGACAACTTGAAAAATTATGATATCACTGAATCTTATTTTGTGTTCAACCGAGAAGGCATAAAGGGGGCTATGTTTATTCATGGGTAACTTGGGAGACCATATTAATCAGCACAATGAATCAATACTCCCTAAAGAACAAAGGTCCTACACGTAAGAAGTTAATTGAGGCAGAGAAGCTAGAATTATACCAATGTGTCACAAAGTGTTGTAACTGCTACAACACCCTCCAAAATTTTGGCTTACACTCAATTTTAGATCCTTCCTTGGTCTTTCACATTGTTTTCGCAAACATTGAAACTCATTTAATGTACTTTCTTGAAGTATTTTTCTCCCCTTTGCAAGTTGGGTAAATTGTCGTCTTTTCACATGATTTGCTGTCGCACAATGTTTAGAAGCCCGTTATGGTGGTTTCAAGGGTCTATCTTTGTGAATATGAGTTGTTCTAACCATGTAAACATCTTCCGCACTCATTCGCAAAGTTTTAAGCACTGTTGCATAAGTGTCGTCAAAGTCATCGTAAAACATATCTTAAGTGTCGCACTTGTCATAACTGGTCATAAAGTTGTCACATGAAGGAAAATGCATTGCTCATGTGTCCTGGGTAATCTATGTTGTTGTGTCATCGAGTATTCTAAGTGTGAGATCACAATCGAAGTCTTATAATTGTTCACATGAGTCTAACTGGTCTTACACTTAGCCATTTTTGAGAAGGCTTCTTGACCAAGCAACTTGGCTTCATCCGACCTCCCTGAACTGCACATTGCATAGTTTTAGTCCTCTAGTTGTGACCTTTCCCCTTGGAACTGCACAATGTGCAGTTCTTGCCTCCCATAACCTCTGCATTGCTCAATTTCTATGCTCAAGCTCCGACCTTGGCCTCTGGAATTGTGCAATCCTTTCTCTTAACTTGGTCCTAAATGCGCACTGTGCAATCTCAAGGCTCAAGCTCATTCCCTGAGCCTTTTAACTGTGTAATTGCATAATTTCCAAATCTCCCCTGTCTCCCAGAATTGCACAATATGTCCTCTTAGTGTCCATCCCCTCAACCTGTCTCACTGGCTCCTAGAACTTCAAAATTTTTCCCGCCAGTCTAGCCTGAACTGCATAATGTAGAGTCTTAAGGCTCAAGCCTCAGCATTGAGCTCTTGAACTGCATAATTGTTTAGTCACCTAGTCACATATGTCCTCTAGAACTATGCAATTGCAAAGTCACCTAGGATCATCTGTCCTCCATAACTGCGCAATAGGCTAATCCAATGCCCGTCCCCTTAGCCTATCATCCTGAGCTCCCAGATTGCGCAATTTTGTTCCTTAGCCTAGCCTAAACTAAAAAGTGCGTAGTATCAAGGCTCAAGCTTCACCCGTGACTGCCTGAGCTACACAATTGCACAGTTACTGAGCCTCTTTCCCATCTTTTCACCCACTTTCGGCTCAACCAATGGATTGAAATGCACCATCTTAGACTAGGGAGTTTTCACACTGATGTCATCTCGTCCTGAGTGAATTTCAGATATAGGTACCTTACCATGCTATGGTGAGATGATGAAGAAAGAGGTGAAGGAGGTAAACATGTTGAAGGAGACTCTTGTAGATGAACATGGAAGTTGATCAATCATAAGAAAAGAAAGGGATATCAGTTTGTGATGACAACTCAAGACTTAAGATCACTGAAGATTCTGTATCACCAAGTGAGGTGAAAAGAAGAGCATTCTCAAGCAAACACTCAACACATAGTAGGAACAATGGCTTGACACTGCTACATCATCAAGCAATCCATGTTAGCAGTGTCATGTCATGTTATAATTTTTCATATTCCACATCGTCATTTTGGATCATGTAAATTGTATTCAAAATGTATTGTAAAGTGGAAGTCCAAAGGACACACATGGAATATAAAGAGTTGTGTAAGTTGAAAATTCATAGGATGTCAAATAGTCATGAGGGTAGTCAAAGAGTCACAAGGAAAGGGAAGCATCACTGCTTTGTTATATATACACCCTCATTGTATGAGCAAAGTACTTTTCACCTTGGCTCCTCCTGCAAGGCATTAGAGAGATAAGCTAGTTCTTTTGAGGAGAAAGGAGTGGATCCAACACTCTAGTATTAGAGCTAATGGTGTTCATTGTATACACATGTCTTGGAACTTTTACTTAATACAAGAAGCCTTATGGGCCAACATGTTCTTCATGCATGGATTATGGATATTTGTAATACTATTCTATGAATGTTTGTAATTCATGTTTTCTTTCATATGTGCTAAAGTAGTTGAACTATCTTGTTTATTTTGGTACTCGTCATATTGAGAATGTGTTGTAATTGCTATAATTGAAGTCACATCCTTATGAACTATTCCGTTGGATACTAGAAAAAATATTCCTTTTTATATTGGCTTTAATGATTGTCGCATCTCTGTGGACTATTCCGCTTGATGTTGTACGAACCCTTTTTGTTTGTGTGTGTCTCTACTAGGGTGGCAATACTACCTCTCTCTTAGAGGCTCACACTTCCTCCCCTCTGCATGTTAGAAAATTATGTATTATAGAGCAATGGAACACATAAAATATTGCAGAAATATAAACACAAAAAATGCATAAAATAAGAGAGACATAGATATACGTGGTTCACCCAGTTTGGGCTACGTTCACGGAGAAATAGCCAGTCCTTCCTTTTATATTATCCAACAAACTGAAGAGATACAACCTACAATAGATCCACTGTAATTCCCTCTTCGCTCTCAATCTCCTCTCTCTTCTTCACTCAGAATACAAATCTACATAGATGCAATACAATTCCCTCATATATAGCGAGGGGTTGCATTCTAGGGCAAAAAACTCTAAATTAAACATAACTTCTACCATCAGATCTCCGCCTAACGAATGGCCCAGATTGACTACGAAATTACAACATTTTACAAGGCAATTTTACATCTATTTTTAGCTTCGCGGGTGCTGCCCCCAATCCTCCCACCAAGGAGGGGCTCCCAAAGGTTGCAGCCACCCCGCCCTGGACTCCTCCTGCAACGAATATTTTACGGGCAGCCATTACGAACTGGGGTCCAATGCGGTGATACCTTTGAATACAAAAGATAATCAGGCTCCACACCCAACACTGCAATGAAAGAACTTTGACACACATATGATCGAACACTCACTAGGCACATCCCCCTTGCTTTTCGAAGGCACCATGCGTCCTGCTCTCTTGCTAACAGGAGCCAAATAAAATCTATAAGAATACATGGAAATCGAGCCAATATTATGGATGAGGCCCTACTCCAAATGATGTGAGGTTTAGTTGGGACTTTACATCGGGGAGACCCCTTGGTTGATGGATTTCCAACACTGTCAACACCACAATAGAAGCTAGTTCTAATAGAAGTGTATTTGGTGATTGGAGCAAATGTCTCTTCATAGTCCTCTCCCTCTTTCTAGGAGAGCCCTCTTGCCACGAATCTCACTTTGTACTTCTGTATGTTTCCATCTACTGCATGTTTGATCTTGTAGACCCACTTGGAAGTCACCACTGACTTACCCTCACATCTCAGCACAATTTCCCACACATCATTCTTCATGATTGACTGATATTCCTCCATCTTGGCATTATTCGAAACTTTTTGGTATGCTTCCTCCTTATAGTTAAATGGCTTGGAATCAATGGTGTGACTCATCAATGTTGCATATCCCAAGTACTTATTAGGATGTTTTCTTTCATTGAAAGTGCCACGAGGAGTTGTATGCCACTATGTGTCCTTCAATGTGCTTCGAATCTCTCCTCACATTAAAATTTGTATTTTACTCCATTGGAATTAGGTTATAATCCACCTGCATAGTGTTTGACTTTGTTAAATTTCTCCTCCATAATTTATGGAATTCTTTGCATAAATTTAGGTAGAAGTAAAAAGTAAATATGCAGTACATTTTCTATGTTTAGGAAATTAAAAAAGTTTACCAAGAATTACTGCCCGCCATAATCTATGCACTTCTTTGCATAAATTTATTTAGGAGTAAAAGTAAATATATTGTACATAAAGATTGTAACAACCCCAGGAATTTAACACTGCCCACCATAATTTATTCTCTGATACCATGTTGATTTTCTATTGCTAATTAGACAAGCACAATTTTCTGCAACTAATAATTACTTCCAATGATATATGATATTACTTTAATACATTCAAGAACATCATTAAATAATTACACTCAGAAAATTCAACTCGTCAAACATTGAGAAATTTTGTCCTTTTCCTCAAATTACTTCCTACACATGTGAGAAAGAGATAGAGAAATGTGAGTGATGAGTGTGTGAGTAAATGAGAATTCCAAGTGTATTTTTATAGTCACTTAGGGTGATAGGGATGCACATCTCTTTCCAAATTAAATTTAAATTTAAATTTATTTTTCTTTCTTCTAATTTTAAAATTAATTTTCCTTTCTTTCAACTTGTGTAGCTGGGGAATACCTCTCGCATCTACCCAAGAAAATCAACATTTTCCATTGTATTCTTTCTATTTTCTATCAGAATATGTTTATATTAATTCATTGTAAAGATTTAAAACCTATAATTAGGAGATGGAACATGGTGCTCTTTATAGTTGTTAGTGACCACACTTTAACCATGTTCAAGGAGACACACTTGATGTTCAATGCCCTCCTTTAAAGTGCCCATAAATATATCCAACAAATTATCGTATGGAATGTTCTTTACCCTAAGACTTAGTTTTTGTAATTGTTGAATGTGCTTTATATAATTGCTCGATAGGCTGAAAAAATGTATTTCTCTTAATATCCCTATAATGTGCTACCAATTCATTTCTAAAAATGGACCAAAGAGACAATAATTTTGTTTCATTCACAAAGTCATTGGTACCAAACAAATTTATCAAACTCTAAATATAGGGATGCAAAAGTTGCCTTTTGTAAGGTTGCAACTTAGTCTAGATCAAATAATTAGTCAATCTCAAATATCCATGCTATAAGATCTTTACGATCAAACTTCCTCATATCAATCTTGGGAATTTAGTTGTTCCTAAGTGTCGAATGTAACCTTGATTATGTGGATATTGGGATGATGAATAATCATGATTATGGGACCCTATATTTATGTTCTCCCCATTTTCATGATTTCCTATGGTCCCAAGATCTCCTTTAGGGAGTCACTCATTTAGAGCAAGTAAGGTCCTCACTAACATGGAAGTTTTTCTAATTGTTCAGTATGTTTATCCATCTTTCGATCCATGGATTTTCGTAATTGTTCCATCTTTTGTTTGTGTTTTGATTCATGGAAAATTTGCAAGTATTCCATCTTTTAATCCATCTTTTGATCCATAAAATTTTGTTCATATGGAATATAAATATTTTCAACACATTATTACCCGTTTCATTAATTTGATTCTTTAATTTGGATATCTATTTATGTATCTCTTTACTTTCTTCACGAGTCATGGTTGAGCTCTCTAAAGGTTTAATAGGTGAGCATTTTTTGGAACACCCTTTCCACATGGAATAACAATAATATTGTTAAAAACATACATGGAATAAACAACCAAATAGGATAAACGTTCATTGCATTTATTATTCACAATAATGTACATTTATACATTTCCTTGTGACCCTTGGTCTTCACATATAAAGTGGTCTCTTGGACTTTGGTGACTGTTCACATTCCACACCAACCCTTAGAGGATTAGGTGTCTAACATTCCCCCCTTAATTTGAAGGGGTATATACGAGCCAAGAAGAGAGATGTAATACAAAAATACAAAAATGCATGACAAAAATAAGATGAATGTTCTCTATGAAATGATGGCATAAGGTGGGAGAACTCAAGGTCTCAACTGATAGTGGTTTAAGGATGACCACAAACACTGGAACACTTAGTGCAGTTCCGAGAACTCTTCCAAATCTGGAAAGAAGTTAAAGTCTTCTGCTAGAGGAAGTGTTGTTTAATTCTTTGAAGAGGGAGACCTTCAACTTGGAAAAGGGAGGTCTGCAACTTGTTGTGGTTTAGGGAAGGCCACCAACCAAAGTCATGCTTAGGGGCTTCTTTGTCTTTGGCTACAACTCTGAATCTGGGTATGGTTGTCTCTGGATGTAGGCTCAAGCAATAGGTTCAGGGTATGGCTCAGGATCACTTGATGTGCCTGTGAAGCTTGTATATGTCCATCAATTCCCCCCTATCATATACAAAGTGAGAAGATGAAGAAAGGATTTGATTTTCAATATTCGAAAAGAAATCCTGTGATATGAGTGAAATATCTTCTTGGTTGTTGAAACCCTTTGCCAAGAAGCAATCCATCCAAGAGGAATTTTTGTTCTTGCAAGATGCTTGTTTTTGAAGCATGTTTTGAAGAATGAGTATATTGACCACAATGCTTGCATGGGTGAACATCAAAACAATGATTTCACATGGCCAACTCGGTCATAATGTTGGCATTTCACAATATGGTGTTTTGGAGGATGAGCAGGGACAACTGAATATGGACTATCATGCAAAAACCTAGCACTATGAAACTTGATGGGCTCGGAGTATTCTAGAGTGTGAAGAGAAACCTCCTTATCATATCCAAGACCTATTTTATGCTTGTTGTCAACAAGCTCCTCCTAAGGTCTGATGATGGGCTTGGAAGTGCAAATTGAATTTCCACACCCGCATGCATATCTTCTCTTGAAATGGGCATATGGTGGGAGTCAACCTCAACTTCACTGACATGGGCACTTCCTGGATGCTGATGGGTTGTTAGGTCCCTATATTGCTGGTTTCATAACATGGGTGTTTGTTTCAACCTCAAATAGAGGATTGTTCTGAACAAAAGCAAGTTTAGAATGATGCCTTTTCTATTGTAACTCATCTCGTTGTAGTTGTGACTCAAGCTACAAGAAATCAATTTTGTCTTGTGCATCTTGCAAACATGTTTGGATGTTAGAGAAAGAGTCTTTGTTGATTTGCTTGTATCATCCATTGTAGAGAGTATCAGAGTGTTAAGTAACTCTAATACTTCATTAAATTTGACCATTTTTACAATTACAAACTCAAAAATAAGTTGTCATCTTCCATTGAAGTTTTTCTTTTCCCAATATAAAGTAGCTAATGGCCAAATAAATCACTTTTCACCCTTCTTAATGAACTTCTTCAAAATGATAATTACAAGGGCATAATGTAAAGCAAAAGCATTACCTTTTCTTGACATTATAAGGAAGTTAGGGAAGTTGAGAGAGAAGAATTATAAAGATCATCCTTCTTAATGAACTTCTTCAAAAGGATAATTAAGGGGCATAATGTAAAGCAAAAGCATTACCTTTTCTTGACATTATAGAGAAGTTAAGGAAGTTGAGAGAGAAGAATTATAAGGATCTAGGTATGGCTCCAACATTCGAACCTGAATTTGATTTATATAAATTTCGTCAACATAATTTTATTATCTATTGCAGTGCAAAAGATGATGGTGCTAAAAGATTTTACTCGACACAAAATCTTTTGTAATATATTGACAAGAATGATTAACATGTATAATGTATAGCTCCACTTGCTCCTTACTACACGCTTGGTCGAATTACGTAGAACTACACTCGGACTTCACACAGGATTGGTTCACACTATCTCAACTTCCACGTGGCTCAGGATATCGTGAAAGATGTTGGTGGTGTCCCTGTCACAATCTTCACCTTGGTGAGCTACTACCAATTAACACATATAGTAGTTTCTCGTTATCTTCAAACTGGACGGCTCTGTCGAAGATTTTGGTAATAATGGATGCAGGTCGCCGCTATAACAATGATCACCTTTAACATAGTAGTTGCAAATGCAACAGTGTAAACAATTTACATTGGGGAGCTAAACTATGTGCAATTCCAAATTTGAGACTAAACACTGTGCAAGTGTTAGAGCAGTCGAAGAGAATGTACACAGACAAAAATGATGCTAGCGCAATCAATGGAAATGCTTGAACGAGCTCTTATAAATTTCGGAAAGGTTCAAGTAGTTGTCGCATTTCGCATTTCCCACTAGTATATGAATTTCGGAAAGGTTCCAGTAGTTGTTGTCGCATTTCCCACTAAAAAGGGTATAAGCTCACCATATTCAAAACAAGAGAGTTATTCGAAAAGCTTACTTACACCAAAATTTTGTGAATCGATTTCTGGATAAGCTGCATGATATCTGGCTCACTCAAGAATTTATTTGAATGCCAAATTGTTTCAATGCTCATTGAATGTTTGGTATCTCATGTGGCTAAATGCTAGCTTTTCCTGGTAATGCTACGAGATATTCTGGCAGACAGTCGGTGAAGCTGAATGTGGCACCTGTCCAAGTGGCAACAGAGAGTTTAGGAGCAGAGAAGCTGCGCAACTTGGTTGAGGGCTCCAGAAATGAAATCCTATGCTATTATTGTTAGAGTGCTTGTTGTGAGGACGTAGAGGAGAATGTGGACGGCTGAATATTCAAATTCTCAATCCAATGCATCAGAGCCAGAGACACTACAAACACCACAAGTAATTCAATAGAAATATGCACCTCCAATGCTTAGGGTTATGCTGCCACTGCAGGAATTGACAGGTAAGAACAATTGTTTTTTTGTTTTTTTTTTGTTTTGATCAAATAGCCAAGAACGTTTCAATCCCAGAGTTAAGAGAACTGAATTCAGAAGACTAAATACAGACAATCAGTGAGTGGACCTTTTTGAGTTAAACCTGCGACCTGAGCATGACAGGTTTGACAGGTGAAAAGCTGACAGAGTTTCGACAACACCCAAGTAAAATTATTGCTAGCAGGCAGGTACGCGGGAGAGAGGCAGTGTTAGGCAGAGGGATGGATTTGTGTTGTTGTTAGAGGAGTTACAAAGAGGTCAAAGGAATGCCAAATAGAAACCCGCGAACCTGGAATGAGAAAAAAACGCCAGTTTTCCTATTTGAAGATAATGGGCAGAGGTGTAGAACTCACATGCACGAAATTGGCCGCAAAATAAGCATCTCACACATGAGCAAGGTAGGAGATGCTATGTTACCATGTTAAACACATACATGGAATAGACAATCAAATAGGAAAAATGTTCAGTGCATTTACTATTCACAATAATGTATATTTATACATTTCCTTGTGACCTTTGGCCTTCACATACCAAGTGGTCTCTTAGACTCTGGTGACTGTTCACATTCTACACCGACCTTGAGAGGATTAGGCGTCCAACAAATATTATATATAGATCTTCTATATTTAACTTTACTACACTTTTGAATCACTTAAAACAAATCTTCCACTTAAATTTATGTCAATTACAAATTGGGTACCTTTAAAATCGTGATTTGAATATAGTTCTGCAGGCCGACCTTGCAACTGATATAAATATGAAATTTCAACATCTCTAATTTTTCAACTTTGGTGAGTGGTATTTGGATATGTCTTCTTTGTAATGCCATGAGTTTGAATAAATTCTGAGTTTCCAAGAAAAAGTTATGCTAACTTTCCAAAAACTTATTGTTTTTGTTCTTTTCGAGAGAGAAAAAATGTACATTCCGCCACATGTCCAAATTTTTTTATCTCATTCTAAATTTTTTACTTAAAATACCATGGTATGTGTTATTTCTAAAGAAACTAGTGACACTTGCTTTGGAATTTTCTAGCTTTGGATATGACAACTATATTGAGAATACTTGTTTAAAAAATGTAACTACCCCTCTCGCATTTACCCATTTTTACAAGCTCTCTAGGTAGACATGAGCTGAGTGTCACTATGATATGACCCGACCTCCAAGTTCTAGTTATGAAAGTGGGTCCTATAAACCGAAAGTAAACTGACATCCCTCAGAGACTACAGGTCACTCTGGAGCCTACCAACCACCACTGGTGATCAATCCTTGAGTTGGAACTATTTTTCACTAGGTTTACTCCCCAACTGCGCCCATAACACTTCACACATGCGATTGCGAGGCTATAACCACACCCATAGGCCTGTCTGCATGCGGTTATGACCCAAAATTCCTTGTTATGTGCATGCGGTTGTAAGATCTATGCCACTTTTTCAGGCTAGCCTTCAGATCACTATCTAGAACTATTTGTAACTTTCCTTAATCATGACAATGATGATAACAATGCTAAACAATCAAAACTTGAGCAAGATCTTGACCAACACATGCCTAATACATGATATACATTTCGTCGAATATATAGTAAACATAGAAGCTATAGGTCATGAATACATATATGATCATAAAATTCTAAACTTCATTTGAGAATCACCAAGAAGGCTCTATGCCCTCTCTAGCTAGCTGCAATAACGCTTGTTAACCCATGCATTCATCAACCATCCAGTACCTTATCAAATCATGAACAAGATTCATATCTAGAGAACATCATAAAACCATGCATATAACTAGTATATAACCAAAATAGCAACTATGACAAATCATCATAATAATCAGTACAAGTGTTCATAGATCACAATAAGAGAATAAATCATATTAACATATGAAAATGCCAACCAAGTCGGGGACTTCCACATACCACCCGACCATAGATTGGGTTGAACCAAATATTTTTTTGATCCAATCACTCCCACGCCATATTCCAAGCATAAATGTGGGATCATAAGTGTTAAACCAAATTAGAATCAACCAGGACTTCTAGAGGCCAAAGCACCTCAACCCTCAATCACTGTAATTTCACCTATATGGTCCACAAATCACTAACATCAACCAAATTGGTCTCTACCCACCTTGTCTAGGGCTCTAGGAACTAGTAACTCAACCCAAAGCCTCGAGGGAACCGAAGCTATTATAGGGCTCCAAAGATTTCCCATCTAAGCCCACAACCTCCAGGGAACCCAAGTTTTTTCAGGGCTCAAGAAAATTTGTTCCAACCCACAACCATAGGAATCCTAAGAATTAATCAGAAAACCAAATGGGGAACCCATTACATGATGGCTGTCCAGGAATTGTCAAGGAAAAGTTGAAACCACTATCAATCCAGGAAAATATCCATTCCAATGATAGGACATAACCAAGGAACCATATGCATATACCATGTAACCAAAAACCAACAAGGAGATCACATGCAACTTATTACCTACGGAGAAAGCCTGTTGTAGCTGATGATCCAACTGCCTCCTCGTACTTCCTTGCTTTCCTTTGTTTTCCCTTTGCTTTCTTGCTTGTCTTCTTCCAAATCCAAGTGAATGCTAAAGTGCTCCAAGAATACTCTTAAGTGTGCAAGAGTGTAAAAGAGCCAAAATGCTAAATTGACAAAAGCTAAGCCAAAAAGTTGTGTGTTGTTTTTTTGATGCCTTTTTATCATTGATGTCTAGTATCTTGTTTTCCTTTTTCCTTTTTTCTTTCATTTTCCTTCATTTCCCCTCTAATTAACCTTGCATTCAAATTTGTGTCTCTTCACCTTACTTTTCTCCCATTTTCCTTTATTTTCATAATTAAATTTCCATTTATTGCCTCTTTTCCTTTGTCAATGCCTTTGCCAATTTGCATAGCCATTATTAAACTATAAGTGATGCCCACTATAATGGTTTCTCACCATTCAGATTGGAATACATCTCCCATGACCTTGGTCTTATTTTATTGACATGGAAAATAAACCAGGGATTGTTACAAACCCCTCCCCCTTGGGGGAACACTATCCTCGATGTTCAATGATGCTTATAACCAACAAAACATGCTTCCCATGGAGCTTTATAACACAACTCAATGCAACATTTACATCATACCAAACTGCTAAAACCATGAACACCATACTACTTATGGGAGCTCTATAACACAACTCGATGTAGTATTTACAACATACTACTTATTATAGCTTTATAACACAATTCATTACAATATTTACAATACACATATGCATATAGAAATATATAACCAAAGCACATATACAAAACACATCTGCTCAACCAACAAATAAGGAAGGATACAAATCCTGCATCTGATTGACCATCTTCCGTATAGATTCTTTGGGTTCAAAGTGCTTCCACTGCACTTTAACCTACTCTATTACTCGGTTCTAGAGCATGAGTTGTTTCCAATACAAAATGCACTGAGGTTATGGTTGGAACTCTTCCTCTGGTTCCACCTACAATACAAACCAATCAATCACATGATCAACATCCTGGAAATATTTCTTAAGCAATGAAACATGGAAAACATAATGAATTTCACTGTTGGAGGCATTGCAAGTCAGTAGGACACTGGTCCAATCCTCTCAAGGATCTAAAAAGGCCCACAATATCAAGGTGCCAACTTGGCACATGATCCAATTCTCAAGGATCTACTCTTGGGATTGATGCGCAAGTACACATACTCTCCAACCTGAAACTCCTTGAATGCTCTATGTTGTTATGTATAAATATTCTTCTTGTCCCGTGTTGCCTTTAAATTCCTCTTAATAACCTGCATATCTTGCTCCATCTCAGGCAACATATCTAGTCCAATCAACACCCTATTCACTGGATCACTCTAGATGATAGGAGTATTACAACTCCACCCATAAAGAGTCTCAAATAGACTTATTCTCAAGGATTTATGATACCCATTATTATATGAAAAATCCACCAGTGGAAGATACTCCTCCCGCTTATTCTGCTGATACATGAGATACATCCTCAACGTGTCCTCAAGAATCTTGTTAATACTATCGGCCTATCCATCTATCTGTGGATGATAAATTGTATTGAAAGCTATCTTTGTCCCCAATCCTGCAAAAAACTCCTTCCAAAAAGTGGAATTGGACTTGGCATCTCTATTTGATATGATCTTCTTGGGAACATCCAATCTCTCTATCTCCTTGATGAAGATATGAGCTACCTCACTAGCTGAATTAGTAGACTTCACTACAATGAATTGTGCTACCTTTCTTAACCTATCAACCACAACCATGATGAAATCATGGTTCTTCGATGTCCTTGGAAAAACTATAATAAAGTCCATGGAAATGACCTCCCATTCCCATTCTGGAATTGGAATAGGTTGCAACAAACCAGTTGGATGCATACACTCAAATTTCAACTGCTGATAGTCCAAGCATCTTGCAACAAACTCAACCACCTCTTTCTTAAAATTCAGCCAATGATAGAACTTCTTAACAACTGTTAAAGTCTATTGGTATCCTAGGTGACCTGAATATGACTTGACATGAAACTCCCTCAAGATAAGCTTCTTGAGCTCGTTGTGATGTGGCACATAAATCTTGTTCCTGAATTTAACCAAGCCATCTGCGGTGAGGTAATACTCCTCATCTTTGTCACCTCGATACAACCTTTTCTTCAACTATTGATACCTCTCATCAAGTTGACCGGCATGCAAGGTTTGCTCCTATAAATCTATATCATATGAACTCACAACTGAAATAGAATTCATCTGCACTCTTCTACTCAGAGCTTCTACAACCATGTTCTCCTTGCCCTTGATGTATCTGAACTCAAAGTCATACTCACTAAGGGTAGCCAATCATGTAGCTTTCCTAACATTAAGATTGGGTTGGTCAAACAAATACCTCATCCCACTATGATCACTCATCAAGACAAACCTCCTGCTAAGAAGATAATGTATCCACATCTTCAATGCAAGAATGATAGCTACAAACTCAAGCTCCTGAGTCACATAGTTTCGTTCATGCTCATTCAACTTTCTTGATTCAGAACATTCCACCCACCCTTCCTACATCAAGACTCCATCAAGTCCTTCCTTGAAAGCATTTGTACAAACCGAAAACTCCTTATCAGGATCTGCAATCTTCAAAACTGGAGCATTTGTAAGAAAATTCGTCAAATGCTAAAAATTAGTTTCACACTCCTCAATCCATTCAAATTTATTCCATTTCCTCTACAAATATGTAATAGGATAGCCAATCCTTGAGAAGTTCCTGATGAACTGCCTGTAATAACCTACTAGTCCCATGAATGATTTGACCGCATCCACATTCTTAGGAGTTGGCCACTCCATGATAGCTTTAATATTTTCCAAGTCCACTGCTATCCCCTCCTTGGAAACAACATGTCCCCAGTAGTGAATCTGAGACTAAAATAAACTCCACTTACTGAGCTTGGCATACAACTGATGCTCTCTCAACAATCTCAACACTGTTGCTAGAGTCTCTGCATGCTCTTCCTCAATCTTGGAGTATATCAATATATCATCAATATACACTATCACAAACTAAGGGCGTAACATATTGTTCATAAAACACATGAAAGTGACTAGAGCATTGGTAAGACCAGAAGGAACCACCACAAACTCATAATGTCCATGCCTCGTGCATAATGCAGTCTTATGGATGTATTTTTCTTTGATGCACACCAAATGATATCCTGATCTCAAAACAATCTTTGAAAACAACACTACTGCCTTCAAATAATCAAACAATTCATCAATCCGTGGCAATGGATACCTGTTCTTGATAGTCACTTTTTTCAACTACCTGAATCAATGCACAATTTGAGAGTACCATCCTTCTTCTTTATAAACAATACTAGTGCACCCCAAGGTGACACACTTGGCCTTATGTATCCTTTTTCAAGCATTTCCTTAAGTTGCAACTTCGATTCCACCAACTTTGGAGCGCTCATCCTGTATGGTTCCTTAGATGTTGTTGCTACTCTCGACATCAACTCAATAGAAAATTCCACTTCCCTATGATGAGGTAACTTTGGAATCTCTGAAGGAAACACATCCTGAAACTACTACAAAACAAGGTAGCTTTTCAGGACTTCATCATCCTCAACATCCTTCCCTTTGTCACTAGAAATATGCACTGCAAATAATAAACACACTTTCCCGTGGCTGCACTTTGCTTGCATAGCTGTAACCATTCTCACTAATGTAGGCTTCTTCTTTCCCTGTAAAACTCTCTTTTCCAAATCATCATCCAGGCACTCAATGGCCTTGTCACAACAATCTACCTTGGTCATGTGAATGAACAACCAATCCATTCCCAAAAGCATACTATATGATTGTAAAGGAAGCACATTTAGATGTGCTTATGTAGGCATACCATTCAGCTCAAATGCACAAGATATCACACAATGATGAACTCTTCTCTTGGTCCCTATATCCAACTGCACCAACCAAGATTCTAAATGTAATTATTTATTCAAGCAACACTTATCGACCGAGTTAACTGATATAAATATAATTAGATCCAGGATCAATCAAAATGGAAACAAATTGATCATGAATCTTACCTTCCATCTCAATAATGGATGCCCGATGATCTTCTTGCTTACTATCCACTGCTGCATAAATTCGAGGAATACTCTGACCAACATCTCTAATTTTTTGTGCCTCCCAAACACTGTAAATCTGAGATCGGTTGCCCTGGTGCGATGGGAACTCACTCCTACGATGCTCTCCACCACAAGTCCAATACCTTAAAGTTTTCCTACCACCACCCTTATTCTGATCCTCAGGCTGAGATCCATGTCCTCTGTCAACTATAATTAACTTCTTGTACGATACTATTTCTCCTTGTCATCTGCCTCCTAAAGTCTTCCTCAATTCTTAGCCCACTTTCCTTTAGTCTTATTATTACCTTTCCAATCCCACTTAGGCTCAAACTTGCACTTATACTACTCATAACATTGCTTCATATTCCCAATGAATTAATCCAATTACCAAGGCTCATAATTTACAATTCGATCTTATAATGCTAAAGGAAATCCACTGATGAACCTTTGGACCTTTGTCTTCTCATCCTTGAGGTAGGACACATACCTCAACAACTATAGAAAACTTGGTCGTATACTCTTCATTTGTAATAGAACCCATCTTAAGCTCATAGAACTCCTTGGCCTTCCCATCATAATATCTATCAAACGAACACTTCTTCCTAAAGAGTCTTTTAAACTCATGCCAACTCAACTCCTCTATCCTGATGCCTCTAGCACACTACACATCTTCCCACCAGATATCCGCTTTTCCCTTGAGACTAAATATCGCTATCTCAGCTTTCATATTCTATGAATAATCATGCAATATGAATAACTTCTTAATCTAAAGTAGCCATGATTCTGCATCTTCTGATTTCTTCACATCTCGACCAAAATTAGGAGCTTGGATTTCTGTAACTCCTCTGAAAAATACCCCCTCTCACTCCTCCTATAAGGATGATGGTGGTAATGACAATGATGTTTCTCAAAACTAGAGTTGGAATAAAATACATGACTTCTAGCCCACCTATTAGGTGTATCCAAATATCTTCCACCTTTGACTGTGTCATCCCCGTCCAACTTGTGACTTCAATGAGACCTGCTTCCATATGCCCCATTTGTTTTTTCTTCCTATCCCTGACTGATACTCAACTATCCCTGCTTCTACAAATCTGAAAGGTTCTAAAGGATGACTACATTAGCTTCTAATTTCTTTTCCTAAGCCCTGACAAGTCTTTTATGTGCCTCAATCAACTTGTTATTATTTGTCTTGCAACTTCTGATTCCTACCTTCAAACTTCTCAGTGTATATGCTACATCAGGAGAGTACTCTTCTCCTTGTTTCCAAACTTGTTGAGAAATGTAACTAGTGCCAGTCTTCATAATTGAATAATGATGTAAAAGCATGGGTTTCATGCTTGGGTCATTGGTCAATAGGTCAAAGCACCCATTGTGTGTTGTAGGATTTTTGTATTAAGTAAAAGTAAAAATCATTATGTAAAAGGCCCTTTTTGGGGCTCATTATGTCAAAGACAGAAAATGTATTGATGTTAAAAAAATTAATTCTTGTATCTCCTCCATCAAGTCGACCTCCTCAAACACTCAAGTTGGCCTCATGAAAGGTCACGTCCTCTTTGAAAAGACCATATATACAAAGGAGGATTCAACCTTGTGATAAAGAAACATGAATCATCCATTCAATTTATAGAATGAGGAGTACGAAGAAGCTTAAAAGGAAGAGAATAAATAAATAAATAGGACCAAAATTTGCTAATTAATTACAGGACTGAAGTCTAGAAAGTTGCAAGATCGAAGTCTACAAAATTGCACAAACAAAGCTTAGTACATGACAGAAATTTTGGTGTTAAAGAAGGTATATAATTACAGAGAAAGCTAACACTCTTGAAAAATAATATTATTTATCTCTTAAAAATATGACTTGATGGATGGAAGGAGGGCTTAGTCTAAGTCAAAAGGGTTTCATATTGTCTCAACTTGATTTAATTTTGTTGAAGGAAGAGTTTGAATGGGTTTTCCCCTTCATAAGGGGTTTTCCCTTGCTTGGATCCTATTTGATATTCTTGTTTGGCATTTGTATTGATGATGAAAATAGTATAATAATAATAATTAAGAACTAAGAAATTACAAGAACTTGTCAAAAGCATAAGAGAAATCACGATAAGAAAATCAATCTACATACTTTCCTAGATTTCTCACCATGGTATTTGAGCTTGGTTCATTAAAAGGGTAGTTAGCAGGTCACTAGAATGATATAAGGCTTCAAGACAAAGAAGAAAAATTAGTTACCTAGGACTAAGCTCTGAAAAGAAAGAAAAACAAAATTTTGGGCACATTTATGAGCTAATACTACAGTGACTAGGCCGCAGGCTTGAGGAGGGAGAGGAAAAGAATTTAAAGAGTTGATTAGCATCATTATTGAAGACCGAGAGGCTAGATTACTAGCCTAGAAAAACTGAAATCCTTGAAAGGAAAATCTCAGTTCTGTGCTCAAGAATAGAGGTTTGAAATCACTACGGTGTCATCTCAGAGATCCGAAAAACTTCAGAATTCCGTACATGTTTTTGGA
The DNA here is from genome assembly GCA_000404065.3 of Pinus taeda. NCBI lineage: Eukaryota > Viridiplantae > Streptophyta > Pinopsida > Pinales > Pinaceae > Pinus > Pinus taeda. Next base: position 588,924 of record APFE030724392.1, read on the forward strand.
TGAAAAATATTGTGTCATTGTGGACGAGAAGAAACCTTTTCAAGCCTACAAAAAGTTCACTTGTTTATTAGTGAGGACTAATCTGTTTAGAAGTCTTACAAGCTTAGCCGAATCGTCAAATTTGAAACTATAGTCACCTAGAAGAAGGAGTTATGAAGTGTTATGGATTATTGTGTACATTAAAGACCCAAGAACGATAATTTAAAGTGATATAGATGGATATTGGTGGCCACTCACCTATTCCACTTGGGTCCCCACCACTGCACCATTATTTCTTTAAGTTTCCTTAATTGTAGCACGATTTACTATTTTTGGCAGTTTTTCGGGTCGTGAACTTTTAGAGCCATTTTGAGGCCCTAAATGATGTTTTTTGGAAAACGGGAAAATGTGATTCTGTAACTAATGTGTTTAGTTGAAAGTGGTCGTCCTTGGATATATACTTCTAATGAGGTATCGTGCACATCAAATAGAGATTGTATGCCAAATTTAGGACCTCGGGAAGTTGATGTACCAATTTACCTCAGTGGGGCTCACAATTTTGGCGCTTCATCTCCCACAGTTAGGTTTTTGGATGTTTAGGGTTTTCCATTGTTTCTCAATGATAAATAGGCCCTTGAGCCTCATTGTAACATAATTCAGAGGCATGTATCTGTTAGGTTCCTATACCAATAGGTGTCATTTTTCATGATTGACATTGAAGAGCTCTAATATGTTCATACCTTTTGGCTAGTTGCAAAGGTTTTCCATATTCACAAGAAATAAAAAAAGTTAAAAAATGTAAAGAGGGTATGCCCTAAAAGAAAAATCAAAGGGCAAGAAAAATGAGATGGTCAAAAGAAAAAATGAAAGAAATGAACCCCAAACAAAGGACCAGGAAAGTGTGCAAGTCCAAAAAGCCACTACTATTCTATTGTTGCAATGATCTTATGGTGTGCAACTTGCTAATTCATGCTACCATTTATGAATGGCCAAACAGTTTAATCCTGGCCAGTTCATGTTTGAATTTACTTGTCTTAGAGATAGAGAATGAAACCTATCCAAACTGTTTAATCTTGGCAGGTAATTAGGTAGGTAGAGAAGCAAAGGAGCTCAACTGCTTAATCTGAGCCCTTGGAGGAAACAAGGTTTGATGTAGATAGGTTTCTCATGTAAAGAAAAGAAAAGCTAAAAAAGGGTTTGCTAGTTCAAATGCACCCAAAGATAAAAGAAGAAAAAATGTTGGATACAGTAGGCTGGGTAGGTAGTTTTGGTGTTGCAGAAGCATGCTTATGGTTAATTTTGTCTCTCAAGGATGTTTATCTTATTGTTATCATAAGTACCATGGCACCTGTTTGGTTACAAGTCAATTGAGGCATGACTGACTCCCCTTTACTTTTTCCAAAAACACTTATTAACCTTCCCCCAAGGATATTGAGATCTGCTCAATACTCCTAAATCACTCTATTTTATGAAAAATCCTGAGTAAAACTCTATTTTACTAAGGAAAAGAAGCCACATTTCTTGTGTAAAACCTTTGTTTTCTCCTAAGCCTAAGTTATCAAACTTTATAGCTTGGTGCCTCTTCATAAACCCATATTAACTGCTAACAATATTATATAAATCCCCATAGAGTGTGTCCCCCCCCGTATTATGTATATAAGAGAAAAAACCCCCAAAATTCTATTATTCCCGCCCCTGCTAAATATAGCAATATGCCATTGTTTTAAACGGATTATAAGCTCATCTGGAACCATATAAAAACCCTTCCCGCGCACAAATATTCTAAGTTAATTAACACCTGGTTAATTAACAGTTTAATGCCCTCGACAACCAATGGAAAATGCCCTGATATGTTTAAAATCATTGTTTATATATGCGCCCCCCCACGCCGTAACCCTTCGCCACCTCAGACCTACGCCAGCCGTTGGATTTGGGCCTGCGCATCCAATGGCCCATGATTATATCGCAAGGCCCTCCACCGCTGTACTTTACCGCTCGGGGAGCCGACAATATTACCACCGTACCGAGGACACATGGCACCCTCCTGCACTGCTCGCTGCCCCTCCACCCGAAACCACCTTAGCCCAAAAGCTGTGCGGGCCAATACCGCTTACCGCCTTCTTTTGACTCCGCCTGCTGACGTCACCGCCACGTCACCCTGCTATGCGACAAACCATTCCGTCATGCTGACGTCACCCAACCGAAAAGTGCCAAAAATCCCCGTAAAGTCAATTTTTGTTAAAAGGTCCCAAAATGTCGTTTTCGCTCATTTTTTATTCATTCTTCCGTGAAAACTTGTGCATGTAGACCACGTCCAAAGCAGCTGCTCGACCATACAGTCCGCCACCCAGCCAAACAAAGTCCACAGTCCTGTTCTCCAGCTCGTCCCGTAACCTGCAAACTGCACAGTTTGTCTCTAAAGATAGGTATTTACCTTAATTCTGTTTCCAAACCCTGTGAATTTAAGTTTTCCTCTGCAATTTTTCCCAAAATAGCCAAATTCAAGTTAAATTCAGCCTGCAACTTACAAAGAAAAGTCCCAGAACTTCTCTTTTGCCCCTTTCTCCCACAGAAACTTGACCTCCAGTTAAAAACACAGTAGACAAATATGGAAGCTCCGGTGGCCCTGAACATTGCTCCCCTCAATGCACCTCATAAAGAGTTGGAGTGGTTGCCCTTAGCTGATAGAGATTTTCAAATTCAAGACTTAATTGGTGACAAAAACCACCTTCAAGCATTTTGTGAAATTAGGAACAGTTACCGAAGTAACTCTGATCTCTATGGTATATGGAAATCCAACCTGCCTATGTACTACCTCCCCTCAGTCAATGTATTCCCTGATATTATCCACCTATGCTGTGCTAATTATGAACCTACCCAGAGAGCAGTTATGACTCCCACTGGAACTGTCCTCTTTTATATAACTCCCGAGTCCATCAATGAGATGTTACACTTCAAACCAACTCAGCCTCTGGCTCCTCTTTCTATGGGATTCTTGCTTGAGCAAGACCCTAAACTGCCCAGTTCAGAGAGATAACCCGTATTTCTCAAACATTTATGAGACCAGATTGCCAACCCAAAGAGCCACCTCCCTATGTCCATGCCTGGTTCAATGAAGCTAGAAAATTCATTATTGATATGATATCCTATATCCCAGGATTTAAGACAAGTGAGTATGTTTTGTTGTCCATATTTACTCCAGGACAGGCCCCTGCTATCAAATATGACTATGCTACATTCATTGCCAACAAGATCCATGACCAATTCTTGAGTCTAGACAGAGAAGGAGTCTTCAAGTACTCATCCTATATATATCATCTATTCTTATACTATCAAACAGACAGTTTTCAGTTTCCTATCAGAAAATTGGATTCCAAAGGAGAGAGAAGGTCTATGATATTTTGGACCTCAGTCTTCCACCATGTTTCTGACTCTTCTTACACCTACAGTGAATTCATTGACCTATTTATACATCCGGTCTCTTCTTTACTGATGAGAACTCCTGCTCCTAGACTCTCCGGTGATATGCAGAAGATTTTACAGCTCTCCAAAAACTACAGAATAGGTGACTGGTACTTCTACTAGAATCACACCAAAATCAGAATATATGGCTGTGAGCTGTGCCGTTGTAAGCTGCCCAAATATGTGCCTATGAGATTGTTTGCACTGGAGTATTTCAGGAAAATTATCAATGCAGATTTAACTCACTTTCACAGTGCAAAGAAAAGGCCCAGCTAAGAATAAAAAACCAGTTAGGCCCCTTTATCATTAACAAGAAGGAAGCCTGGGCAGATGCTGATAAGATATTGGGGGAAGAACTTAAGCTGAAGAAAGGTTTTTGGTGGGTACCTTATGACCCAAATGGCTTTATAAGTGATAGGAGAGTAAAATACAGGCTATTAGCCTATAAACATTATAGGCTGCCTGAAATAGAGCAATTTGCCAATCAAGATGAGTGGGTAGAAGGTACATTGATAGAGCAACTTACTCAACAAGAAGTGATGGAACAGGCTATGAAAAATCTTGAAAAGACTCTTGACCTGGACTCTTTTGGACAGGTATTTTTCAAGCTACCTTAGCAAACAGGAGTGGGCACATCCGCTGCTGGAACTTCTCAGCAGCCTACACAAGAAAGCACTACACCAGCTACAGGGACATCAAAGGGCAAAGAAGTGCTAGATACAGAGCAGCACATAATGACAGATCGGCCAGCAACATCAAAGGAATAGGACCAAGGGAAAATTCCCCCTGCCCAAACAAAAGCACCAGAGATACCAGCATTGCAGACTCCTCTTAATGAGGAAAAGGGCAAGAAAAGGGACAGGGAAGAAGGCACACCTATGAGTGGACCAACAGAGCAACCAGGGGAAAAAAGGCAGAGACTTAATCCTCTATCTGAAGAGGAAATCATTGAAGAAACAATAGAAAGTCTAGGATGTGAGAGGGCAACCGGCCCACAGACATCCCCGGTGATAGAAACATCCACCAGCTCTCGCAGGCAAGACATAGAAAGGCAGCATAGTGTGGAAGTTTCATCCACAAGGCTGCAAAGAAAGCAAGGTTCTGATATCAAAAGAACATTCACGGACATAAAGGCTCAGAATGACCCACTGAGGCTGCAACTTTATAATCAATTTCTCAAAATCACCCCCACCAACTAGCAAAGGTTAATGTCTGCATATGACATTAAAGAAGGGAAAATAATCTTGAGCCACTTTAAGCCTAAAGTGCAATAGCCACAGTTGGCAGCTAACTACCTCAGGACAAATCTGGAGGTCCTTGCCAAAGACATTCATCTAATGGACCAGATTGAGTTGCACAAACAAACTAGAGAGATGGTCTACTCCACATTGGCAGATAAGGCAATGTTGGCTCATAAATTGCAAAACTCATTAAACAACACCTTTGCCCAACTAGATTTGGAGAAGGCACCTTCTTTAGCCAAGGACAACAGGATAAAGTCCTTGGAAGATATTATCATCGAGCTGGGACATGATCCCAAGGATGCCAAAGGAATAAAAGCATTGATTAAGAAGAAGGAAGAGGACATTGCTGTCCTCAGGAAACAATTAAAGCTACCCTCTACTATGCATCCACAAACCACAGAAGGTGTATAGCAGAAGTCAAAGGAGGACATGATGGACCTGCTTATGAGGATGAATCAAAGATTAAGTGAGACAAAGCAGGCATTGGAGAAAGTATTACAAGAAAAGCAGGGAGAGTCGACTTCCCAACCACCTGAAATAGCTCCAACAGTCACAACTGCTCCTCCTACAGGTATAACAACAGTGCCTCCCACCATCCTGGCATCCACAGTAGAAACAACCACACGTACCCCAGCAACAACAGCTACAACAGCAGCAGCCAACAGTACCACCATGACCACAGAGCAATTAATAAAAGCCATGGAGGAGCTAAAACTCCAGGTGTCAGAATTAAAAGAGGCCAAAGAGAAATTGGCAAAGTTAGAAATAAGCTATGATAAATCCAAAATGACTGTAGCAGAAAAGACATGGGAGGTGAAGGCATTAGAGAACAAAGTGAAAGCATTGGAAAATGACCTCTCTTTAGATAAGCCTATGGGAGAAATCAAAGGAATTTTGTGGGCTAACATCAATCAATCCATTTTTAATATATGGAGATCTATTCAGGTTACTTATGAGCAGATTGATTTGATAGCAGAAACCCAAGTGGAAATTCAAAAGGCCAGAACTTTATTGGGACATATGCCCAAAAAGGCCAATAGACTAATACATTTTTTGAACACCAAGACTAGTGAAGAACTAGCAGCACTAGAAATCAGAGACAGAACAGGCACCATTCTAATGATCAAAAGAGTTCTGATCATGAGAACCCTGATGCAAAATTTGGAGAGAAGGTGCCAGGACATGTAAGTGGAGATAAATTCTTTTGTGGAAAGACTTGCAGTTTTGCATGAAAGGGGCTTGCCAAGTCTATTGGGGAGTAATGAACGCTTGCTGAGACAAGTTGAGTACACACACAGGTTAAATAAACATGATGCTGATCAGGTAAATGCTTCATCAAGTACTTCAGGAGAGAAGGCCCTTCCATCTGGCTAAACCCTCTACAACAATTTGGAAAATCTATTTTATATTGAACATGAAGTAAAACATCTTTTTACAATCCAGCCTAACTTCTTCAGGTGCACAGACGCTGATGAGACTTTGAGAAAGCTGCGAAGACATAAGTTACCAGAAGAGCAATGGTGGCAGGATATGTTAGGAATAATATGAACCTATCTTTGATATCTTTGGAAAGTTGAAAGTTTTGCACCATTTATTATAAGCTGGTGAACAAAATCAAAGAACAGGCGTATAAATCAAAGCATGTCTCATCAGAATTGAAGACACCCGAGAAAGCAAGGCAACAACACGGAATATTAGTGGAAAACAGCTACCAGACGACTCACTGAGCCTACAATCAACATATCTCACCAACTGAGCAGCCAACACAACAACATTTACTTTTTCATTTATTTATTTTTGTTCTCGAGATCATTTATTTCTCCTTTTAAAGTAGGTAGAATGAGTTATTGCTAGATATTATCTCATTGAGATATTTTGTAAACATTTTTGTACAAATACCTCCCCAAGCTAAGTATTCGGGGTTGGTGATACATTTCTTAGACTGCTCTGTAACTTTGAAAATCCTTTGAATACAAAAGCTGTTGGAATCCATTGTTGCTGGACTCTCTGGATGTGGAATTTGATGCTGAGGGCCATGTTACAGAATTCTTGAATCGTTTTATGGATCAATAAGTCTCTTCTAACTTGTGTCTTACAGTTTCTGTGTTTACTATATCATATATGTTTCATGAACTAAATAATAGAGAAAAAGAATAACTCAAAATTTGCTTGTTTGCACTCTGTGTTCAGTCTCTATTATTTTTAATGTTTTCTTCAGAATTAGCATAAACAAGAATACTTAACTGCTCCTGTTTCCCCTGGTTCTTTCATATTGATTAAATGCTAAGAAATTCTTAATTGCTTCATGGTCATAATCATTCACTTTCCCTCTGTCAACATGATGAAGGATTCTTAATTGCCCTTCACCCACTGACTCCATTCCATCTGATTCCAGCCTATAAATTGTTCCATGATTGAATACCTTGCTATGTAGTACCATCCTTAGTTAAAAAAACCCATATCCAGCAGTTCATCCTCATAGACTCCATTAGCACAATGGACTGAACTTCTTAGACTCACACTCCTGTTCTATTGAATATCACCATCCAAAACTCAAAACAAAACCCTTGTACTTCATAACTAGCATAATATACCACAAAACAAAGCTAAATTATAAAGAGAGAGCCCTCTCTGGATGCAGGTTGGCTAGAACCTTTATCTAAAAGATTGGCCTGTGGTTACCTCAACTGTATTCCCTTTCTTACAACTTTTGGGAACAACTTGAGTGATAACAGTATCCACCACATATCTTATTAGAGATAAGCTACCAACACCCAAGCTAGTTTATTTCCATTATGTATGTAAGCATATTTCAGTTCTTTGATATCGATGTTATGAAGTTTTATTTCTATTGCATCTCCAAGTTTATGTTTATATCTATATTCTATTACGTTCCTCTATAAGTCTAGATCAGTGGGATCAGAGCGATCTGCTCTTTCTCTGTTTTTCTTTTCATGTCCCCAACGAGGTTAGAGTATAAGGAGTTAGGGCTCAAACTGGTTGAACCTTTCCAAGATCATCCTCACAAATGTCGACTTCCTCCCACGGCGGAAGAAAATAAAGATGAGAGAGTAGGATATCCTTTCAAAATAATTCTCGAGTGTTGGACACCTAATCCTCTAAGGTTTGGTGTGGAATCTGAACAATTAAAGGGAGTCCAAGAGACCAGTTGGAATATGAAACCAAGGGTCACTCCAATGTATTATAAATATGTATCATTGTGAATAATATATGCAATTCATGGCATATATTTCACACTCTTGTCTTCGCCATGGTTATGTTTAACATGGTATCAGAGTCGACATTATGTTTCCTACCACTGTTGTTGTGGCCTTTCTCTGCGTATTAGTTTTTCTACCATTCAACAATGCCCCCTCCACTTTGCCCATGAATTAGAAGAATTATTAATGTGGTACCATCGTGTCACCCATCAAACCAACGAACACTCCTCTCTCTCAACGAAATCGTAGTAAATGCTCCCATCCTTGTGGGCTCTGACAGAGGTAACATCTCTAAGTTCTTCCATTCCTCTGTCTTGAGAAGACCTGTCCTTGCGACTGTAGAGAGGAATATTGCATGCTCTATCCTCTACGAATACTGGAGTGTGAGTTATGTGCATTGAATGGTGCATTCATCTCTTTGTGAATCCTTGTATGTGTAATGGTGTGAATATCTGTGCTCTTGAATTTTTGTGCATTAATTCCTAACCTATGCTCCATTTTCCTTGTTACACACATGCCAATTTAACCTCTCAACATGAATCTTGTTTATTTCTCTGCCATATCATTTCTCTAATATATTCCCAAAATCCAGCATCCATTTCACTATGCACATATTTGTCTCACTGGTAAATGTGCTTGTTCCTCATCTCCCGCAGGCTTAACGGTTTTCTTGTAGCTCGACCGGTCATTTGGCATAGGCTCTGAGTGTAAAATCCTAAGAATTTATGCCTTCGTAGTCATAACTTAAAATTAAGACTACCATAATGTCCGATTTGGGAGCCTACTTCCGTAACATTTGAACCAAAAGTATGATGTTTTAAAATATTAACATTCAAGCAAGTTAAGTGCTACCGTTTGAGGGTAGAATAATTTTTGGTGGAAGTTGGGAGAGATTTATGTTGGTCAAAGGAATGTAAAACGTTTGAAACTGTGAATGTTGGAAGGTTGAAGTTTGTATATACATTGAAATCTTTCCAAAGCTCCAACATAGATGTGTTGATCCATTCTCTGCGTAATATTTATATGTATTCATCTCCGTCTTGATGTTCTATATTGCGATTTCTAATCCTATAAATGTGGGTCTTAAATGTGTTGAATTGGATAAAAATGTAGAGGTTTACCACTCTTCCCACAAGCCGTTAAATGCCATGACATGGTTATTGCTGCGTTAAATTTTATTGACTGTCGTTGTTGTTAGTAAGTATGGTGGTGCTACAACATGTTATCGCACATTAGTATATGATTTGATTCCTACATCCAATATATGTGACTTTCCAGAATCTTGCTCCAATTCAAGAGCCCTGAGCTATAACTCCAACAACTATTTGTAATCAGCAGTTGAGTTGAGAACTGAATACGAAAGAATCCTTGCTCCTCATTGCCTCTTCACTCCTGGAGGATTTTCTCTACTACGATTGGGAATTTTTTTATTCTTTTGTTTGGCTTGCAATCGAAACCTATACCAATTTCCCTTTTTGGCATAAGAATTCATGACTTGACTTATGGGATTCAAAGACCCTTCTTACTAGCAGATCCTCCTTCTAACTGCATTACGACCCTCTGTGTAGGTAGAAGGTTCGTCATCTCGTCAATTTATTCATAGGTACTAGACAACGCAACCATAATATCATGCTTCTTTTTTGCTTTAAGAGTTAAATGTTAGCCATACAACTCTATATGTTCTATTGACAAGCCTTTACAATGATACCTAGAGTTGGGTCTAGGATGTTAATTACAAGCTTAACAGTGAAAAACTTATGTATATGGCCTTTTTTGTGATAATATCCTGGTATTGATTCCTTAGATATTTAACTGTTGCTGTATATAACTCCCACCAAGGGCACTAGATAGAGAAATAATTTAAAAGGACATAGGCAACAAGAGAACACACTAGGTAATGAGGAGAACTGACATGTGTGGCTTGGTCACCGAGGAACCTTGATTATAAATTCTTAGTTCCATGGTATGAAGAGTTTCACTTGTCTTATGGACAAGACCATGGGCATCAACACCATTTTTTGAAGGGCACTAGCATGCCGGGTGTGAGGCAATAAAACATACCTCTAAGATACCAAAGGAAGTACTTTATTCATACAACAATTGGTACTAGTGAAAAGTCATATGATATTACTTACTAGAAATTTTCTCTCTATTCTCCTTGCAAGTCAAGTCACTTATCAAGTATGTGGCAGGGGCATATGTGTTATCATTAGGGGTCTACAATATCTAGATTCTTTTCTTCTTCTTGATTTGTTGATAAACCCAAGCTGGTATTTGTTTTCCCCTCACTATTTTCCCAAGGGAAGAGCTGCAAGAAACCCTTGAGGTCTTTAAATGGCTCCAATTGGTGGAATAATATAGTTACTAAACAATATGATACTCTCTACTATGGATAATACAGTCAACATTATCAAAACCACTCTTATTGATGTTCACATTTGTCTACAAAATGCATAAGAAAACATGGAATTTTTGCAGTTGGAGTCTCAACTTCAGCAAGATGAGTTACAACATAAAAGGCATCATTTTGAACCTATTTCTATTCAGAACATTGAGACAAACTCCCATCAGCAGCAAGAATATAAAGTTGAATTTAATTCAAATTCACTGCCCAATGAAGGAGAAACTTTGCATGCAAATGCAAAAGTTCAATATGCATTTCCCAATCCCATAATCATACCTTGGGAATATATTGTTCATAACTAACACAAAACAGGTCTTGGATATGATAAGGAGGCATCCTTTCATATTCCAGATTACTCAAAGCTCATCCAGTTTCAGAGTGTTGGATTTGTTTATGATAGTTCACCTTCACCTTCACCTGTTCCAGATTCTGCTCCTCCACATTCACAGTCAAAAGTTGTTAAATGCCAACATTGTGACCAAGTTGGCCATATGAAAGATCATTATTTTAATCTTCATCCGTGTAAGCATTGTGGTCAACATACTCATTCTTCACATAGATGCTTCAAAAATAAGCTTCCTACAAGAACAAAGATTCATCTTGGATGCATCGCTTCTTGGCAATGGGCTTCAATAACCAAGAAGATATTTCAGTCACATGTCAGAATTTCTTCTAGAATATTAAAATGTTTTGCAATTGCATTTTCTCCATCTTCTCACCTTGTATCTGACAGGGGGGAAGTGATGGTCATCTACAAGATTTAGAGCCACATCAAGCAAGCCTGAGCCACAACCTGCCATGCCAGATTCAGAGTTGTATCCAGAGATAGAGATACCCTTGAGCATGCCTTCAGTTTTTGGTCAGCCTTAAACCATCTATGCAGGGTTGAGACCTCCCTTCAAATAATTGGGGACACTTCCTCTAGAATAAGACTTTTGATTCTTGCCATTTTTGGAAGAGTTCCAGGAATTACATTAAGAATTCTAGAGTTGGTGGTCATCCTTAAACCACCACAGGTTGTAGATCCCCCTTTTTTAGGTTGAAGGTCTCCCTCTCCAAAGAATTAGAGACACTTCCTCTAGAAAAATATTTCAGCTTCTTACTAGACTTGGAAGAGTTCGAGGAACTACACTAAGCATTCCAGTGTTGGTGGTCATCCTTAAACCACCCCCTTATACCAACATTTCAAAGAGAACATCCAGCCTAGTTCTGCCATGCATTTTTGCACATTTTTTATTACATCTCTCTTCTTGGACTCATACATACCCCTTCAGATTAGGGGGGGAATGTTGGACACCTAATCCTTTAAGGTTTGGTGTGGAAGCTGAACAGTCAAAGGTAATCCAAGAGGCCACTTGGAATATGAAACAAAGGGTCACTCCAATGTATTATAAATATGTATCATTATGAATAATATATGAAATTCATGGCTTATCTTTCACACTCTTTTCTTCGCCATGGTTATGTTTAACATCGAGGGACCCCTCGAGTGAAAAAGGAATGAAATGATGGACAAATTTTCCTAGATCCTTTGGCGACTATCCACATGCGACGCATATTCATACAACAACCACTCTGGAGGTGCCATTCCATTTAAGGTACAAGTCAACTTTGGCATCCCTATATTTGAAGGCCAGATAGATGCGGATGTCGTAGATAAATGGTGAATTATGTTAGAAGGATATTTTTGTGTTCATGAATCCAATCTGAAAAAGATTACTTTTTTCACTCAAATCAATCCCCCACATCAGGGGCTGGTGGGAAACCTGCTGTGAGAAGAGGGACGAGAGGGAACCTTCACTATTTTCAACCCCACCCAATTGTAATTCTTTCCAAGGTGCCATCAAGGAGAAGTATTACCTTGTCGATATCTATGAATATAAATACATAAAGTGGACCATACAACGATAGGGAAGGGACCAATTCATGATGTAGTTCAGAAATATTTTTCATTCCCTTCGCATGAAGTTGGGTATCAAGGATTTTGAATGGAATTTGGTACTCAAGTAACACATTTATCTACATAAGTACATATAGGATGAGATGGACTTCCTAGACATCTCCTTACTCAACACTGGCTATCGATACACAATCAAGATCGAGCAGAAATTTAAACAGAAGAAGTGAAACTTCGGATTTGCGAATCTGAAGCAAGGGAAAGGCACCCCCAAACCAAAAGACGAAGGAAAAATCCAAGTCGAGCTAACCCCGAACAACCCACTAAAGCCACAAAAAAATAATAACACCATGAGGAAAATCACGTGAGTTCCATACGAGCCCCATTTACATCATGAGTGAGTATCGAGCCAAGGAATCACTAGCAGCCGCGCTGAAGGCTTCCAAATTAGATGCATGTTCTGACTCTGAGTCACAACCCGACAAGGGGAATGAAAAAGGGATGCAGATTATTGATGCAGAGCCTAGTGCCATCGTTTCAACCACCAGGACCAAGAAGAAAGCCTGAATATCGAGTGGAGGGGGAGCACCTCTTCCACTCATAGATGTGGGTGAATGGTTCTTCCCTGTAGTTCATTGTTGACAGCGGGAGCCAAACGAACCTCATTTTAGCAGATGCCATGAAAATACTAGGCCTACCAACCACACCATGCCCACAACCATACACCATCGGGTGGCTTCACCAAGGATGAGATCTTCGCATCAGCCAACAATGTCGCCTTCCCTATAACATTAAGCCCTTAACATATGATGTACTGCATGATGTTGCTCCTCTTGAATTTTGTGATGTATTATTAGTCAAATCATGCTTGTGGAAGCATCATGTTGTGTATGAGTCTAAGCATCACACTATTATTATTACCTTGGGCAATAAGTTATACAGGATACCAAAGGTAGCACCGCTTACCGCCATCTCTTTGATCTCTGCAAAGCAATGTGGTAAGATCATTTCCTAGACCGGGAAATGTTTCTTCCTTATGATTCGCCCTCAGGGAAAGAAGAATATTGTGGCCACCTCCACAGCCTCCATACAGAGCTCCTCCGCACAACAATAGTAGATGGACAAGGTCATGGAGGAGTATAGGGACATCTTCCTCACCCACAAGGGTACCCCTACACTGTTAGGTCAAGCACTCCAATGATATGACCCCAGCTACCCAATGAACCGATTTATCGATGCTATGTTCTAGAGAATGATGAAATTAAGAGAAAAATTCAAGAGTTGTTGTAGAAAGGGCACATCAGGCCAAGTTCATCACCCCGTGGGAGTCTAATCATGTTGGTACAAAAGAAGGATGGGACCTAGAGACTCTGTAGTAACTATCAAGAGTTGAATAAGATCACTGTTCGGAATAGGTATCTAATCCCACAGATTGATGAATTTTTGGACTAGCTCAAGGGGGCCAAATATTTCAGCAAGGTTGACTTGAAGTCTGGTTATCACCAGGTACCAATCGAACCCTCTAATTTGTGGAAGAATGCCTTCAACTATAAGGAGTGCCTTTTTGAATGACTGGTCATGCCTTTTGAGTTGACGAATGCCCTCACAACCTTCATGAGGCTGATGGACACCATCTTGTGGCCCTTCAACAACTCATTCGTGGTAGTGTATTTGGACGACATCCTGATCTTCATCCAGAGTTGAGAAGAACACCTCCACCATATTCGATAGGTCCTCCAAACCTTGCAACAACACAAATTGTGTGCCAATTTGGAGAAATTCACTTTTGTTATGACACAGGTTCAATATTTTGGGTACATCATTGATGAGCAGGGTGTGCATGTGGACCCAACCAAGATACCATTTATTCAACATTTGCCAGTTCCAACCACTCTAACATAGCTCTACAACTTTTTGGGTCTTGCTAATTTCTACTGCAGGTTCGTGTTGGGGTTCTCTCATATCACTTGGCCTTTGAGTAAAGTCATCAGGGGTAGAGCAAAAGATTTTTTTTTTTTGGTCCTAAACCCAACAGAAGGTGTTTGCCTAGTTGAAGCATCTACAAACCACCAACTCCTGCAGTTCATAAAGACACAAGGAAAGTTGTAGAATGATTGCCATTAAAAATGGTCCACATACCTACAATAGTTCCATTATAACATCAAGTACAAGAAGGGAAGCACCAATAATGTTGTAGACTGCCTTAACGGACCGCCGGTCATGGCGCCGACCACTGTGTTCGACTCTTGTGGACACGAGACTTTAGAATGGCCACATCTTTACAAGAGTGATACAAAATTTGGCACCACATGCCAGATGTTCTTGGAAGGTAAGAAAGTTCCAGAATTTCACCTCCAAGAGATGTTGTTATGCCACCTGGGACACCTCTGTGTTTCTTCAAGCAAGCATGCCAAGATGATTTGGGAAGCAAACTGCAATCGAGTCGTTGGCCATTTTGGGGTAGAAAAGATAATGGCAGTACTGCAAAAGTATTTTTGTTGGCCAAACCTTTGACATGATTTTGGAAAGTACATCAGATCCTGCACTGCCTATGTCATTGCTAAACCTACAATGAAGAAGCAAGGCCTGTATACTCCTCTACCTCCTCCTAGCCGGCCCTTGGAATCTATCTCCATGGATGACATTTCGGGCCTTCCTTCTACCAAGCATGGCAATGACTGTGTTTTCGTGGTCGTCGATTGATTATCTAAGATTGCCATTTTGGTGGCCTGCAAGAAGAGTATCATAGAAAAAACCACCGCCAAAATCTTCTTTTAACGAGTATGGGTACACTTTAGGATCCCACAATCCATTATCTCATATCGGGACAATAGGTTCCTAAGTGTATTCTGGTCAAGCCTCTAGTCATTGTTAGATACCAAGCTCACTAAGTCCATGACCTTCCACCCCCAAATTGATGGCCAAACAAAGGTCGTCAACATGATGATCATGCACAAACTGTGCATGTACAACTTGAATCATCCATGCACATGGGATGAAAGCCTTCCCTATCTCCAGAACAACTACATCATATCTCTCCACAACTCAACTGGCCATAGCCCCTTTCAGGTGGGACTGAGATTCCAGCCACTATGTCACATTGATGTTGCCATACCACTAGCATCTACTCATGTCCAAACTAAAGTTAAAAAAGCTAATAGCTTCATTGATCACATTCAATACATCTTCCAGCAAGTCCATGACATATTGGACAAAGCAAATTCTAAGTACAAACAACGTCATGACCAACATCAGGTGCCAAATTTGGTTACATTTGTAGAAAGAGCACCTCACTAGGGTCTACTGCAAGCTTCTCCTGCTCCAATATGGGCCTTACACAATCAAAAAGGTTGTAGGGGAAAATTCTTTCAAGATCATAATTCCACCATTCCTTGGCCTACACCCAATATTCAATGTGGATAGGCTGTGGCAATACTTTCCCCCATTGTGGAACACATCAAACATTGTTGAGAAGCTAACACCAACACAGCTAAACCTAATATGCATCGAGAAAGACACAACTGATAGGATCATGGACACACATATCAAGAACACTCTCTAACAGAATATCCAACTGTATCGGGTTGTCAAGCTGGCCAACTCTTGCACCAAGGCAAGTGGCTTACCAGGGACTAAGTTTAGCAGAAGTTTCCCCATCTCATGGCGGAAATCAATGCAATGGGGACCATTGCTTCCTAATAGGGGAGGACTGACCTAGGTGGATATTTGTGGCCACCCACCTATTCCACTTGGACCCTCATGATTGTACCATTATTTCTTCTATTTTCTTTAATTGTAGCACATTTTACTATTTTTAGCAGTTTTTTGGGTCTTGAACTTCCAAAGCCAGTTTTGAGGCCCTAAACAACGTTTTTTTGGAAAAAGGGAAAACATAAGTCCTTGACTAATGAGTGTAGTTAGAAGTTGTAGCACTTGGATAAATATTTCTAATAAGGTATCGTGCATGTCAAACAAAGATCGTATGCGAAAGTTACAAACCTGTGAAGTTGATGTATGAATTTACCCCAACGGGGCCCACAATTTTGGCGCTTCATCTCCTAGGGTTAGGTTTCTGGATGTTTAGGGTTTTTCATTGTGTCTCAATCATAAATAGGCTCTCCAAGCTCATTGTAACACATTTTAGAGGCATGTAGCAGCCACATCTCTTCTCAGAGGTAAGATATTAGTGCCCAAGCTAGTTTATTTCCATTATGTATGTAAGCATATTTCAGTTCTTTGATATTAATGAAAATAAGTTTCATTTCTATTTCATCTTTGTGTTTATGTTTATATATGTATTATGTTGCATTCTTGTATAAGTCTGGATCATAAAGACTATTTTGAAAGGCATATCTTCTAGCTGCAATACTTGAATAAAAGAACACAGTCCCGGACATACATATATTGGAATAGGATCTTAAGACCTATATCTGTGTTTGAATGAAGCTCTATCCAAAAGAAAATTCTGTAATATTTAATTCATAAGTATAGACTACAGTGATATGCAAAGTATCAATCTTAGTGTATATGTCCCAAAGAAGGAAGCAATCTATAACAGTTAAGAAGAAAATTCTTCAAATATCTTGCTCTAGAAAAAACTGTGAAGATTTAATCAAAGGACAAGTAATTTTTTTTTGTTATTTATGTTTTAATCATCTAACTTTATATCTTCCGTATGCAGTAAAAACAACTAGCTCCATGGTACACTAATCTTTTAAGTCTAAGGTATGTAATTTTGAGGTATATATCGCATGTTCATTCAAATACAACATGAAATGCCTGATTCTAGGAATCACAATTTCTAGCAATCCCTAGCTAGTATTTGAAAACCCTAGAATTAATATCTTAAAAGATGATTTGGGGTTTGGTCTAGAAATCCTTGGTTTATAACAATGCATTTGTACTTGCATACTTTTGGTAGTACTCGTGAAGAAAATGTTGCAGGTGCATATAGAAATATTGATCTTATAAGGAGTCCCTCAAGAAAAAGATTCTCAAAAATAGGAAAGTATTATTTCTTATTTCCTATATACATTTAGCTTTATCTTTGTTACTTTATTATTATCCTCTCCTTAGAAGGACTAAACTTGCAGGTACATTCTAAACAGTAAATATTGAATTCAAAATGAGTCTTCAAAATATGATTTGTAAGAAGTTTCAAAGGGAGTCCTTCAATAAGAAACCCTACAAGGTTTGTAAAAGGAGAAACTCCCGGTATATTTAAGACCACAATATTTGTAGTTAATCTTATTTATTAAAAGGATATGATAATCTTTTATTTTTTCTTTGGATTACTAACTCTTTCATGTCTAGGGTTTTATATAGAATCATTAAGATTCTATACTGTTAGGGTGATTAATCTCTAGATTGAATCTACCCTTGTCATACTATCCTTTGCTATTTGTTCATTATGGTAAAACCCTAATCTCTAGGGTTCTCTATAAAACCCTAATCTTTTGGTGTTTAGGGTATGATAATGTTAATGAAGAAACCCTAGTCTTATTAAGGTGTATATCTCATGATAAAATCCTACTCTCTTGATGTTTAGTGTTTTGGTAATGCTATGATAAAACCATAACCTTTTAGGGTTTGTTGTTGGTGTTCAGATTATATAATGAAACCCTAAATATTTAGGGTCTCGTAAATTAGGGTTTACGACAAAAACCCTTGTTTTAGTAAAATCATAAGATTGATACCCTAGGTGTATGTATTTCCACTTGATTGAAACCGTAGCTTGGTCAAGTTGTTGTATACCTAACTTTGAAATCTTTGATGTTTATTTCTAAGTTTTAAAATAAAAATCCTAGTAGAGACTGGTTTGAGAGTCTAGGGGATGATGATGAAACCCTAGATGTAAAATGCTTTCACTATGATTAAATTTAGTTATTCATATCTAAAGTTTAAATAAAATATTCTAGGGTCTGTAACAAAACCCTAACATAGATTGCTATGAAAGTCTAAGGCATGAAACATGTAACCCTTCTTGATTGTAAACCTATTTAGGTTTAGGTTTTTGAGATCTAGATTCTATGATAACATGCTAATCCTATATCGATAACATTTTTATGATCTTATATACTTGGTTGTACTCGTTGTTAAAAAATTGTAGGTACATAATCTTAAAGATGTTGAAGATGCTAATCTACCTCACAATTGATGATAATGATGTAGAGAATGATGAAATAAGGGAGCTATATGAACCTCGATAACATTAAAGATGAACTTGTTAATGTGTAAAGATAAAATAAATGATGGTTGAAATTCTTCGATGATATGAAGATGCGAAAGAAAGATTTTATGTGGCTGGAAGAATAAAGTTGTTAATGGAATTATCTCTGGCTGAGAGGAATCTTGATTAAAGAAAGAGTATATCTCCCCAGTTAAGAGGGAGGGCATATTATGAAAACTATAAACCTTGTAAAAAGTATCAGATCAAAGAATGGATAAAACTATTCAGATGGATGTTCTTGATTCATGAAGTTACAAATAAGACTTGATCGTGTTGAGAAGTGTTGAGGCTGAGTTTGGTGTTGCTAAAGAAGTTAAAGAAGAAATATTCTGACAAGATGTGTTTGGATAATATGATGATCCAAGAAGCATAAGAAAGATTGAGGACCCCATATGTTTGTGCTAACCTGTATATATATTTAAATTTTGTTACTAATTAGGGCTGTGATTGTACAAAAGGTTGAACTTTTTTGGAATCATGCTTGGACTAGTGGATATATCTTATTCAATTGATAGGGAGAGATGAAGCATATTGGGGCGACAATATGATTGGGAGGACATCTGGATGACCTGTGATGATGTATAGATCTTGAAGTAGGGAGGGTATTATTGGTATTGTGGAGCTTTGACCTCTGATATGATACCTAGATCCCTATGGGTTAGTGTTAGGGCTGAAGCCTGATGGTGCCTAAAGTGGCAGAAGCATGGAACAAACCTTAGTCCCAACTGGTTATATACCTTGGTCAAGTATCTAATATGTAGCGCTATGTGTGTTGTGACTCTTCATAGAACATATCATTTTGAGTTCATCCATGTACCTATGTATATATGAATACCTCCCTAATTAAGAAGGAGCGTTGAGAAATGTAACTAGTGTCGGTCTTTATAATTGAATAATGATGTAATATATTTAAATAATCTTTTAATGACTTATTAAAGCATGGGTTTCATGCTTGGGTCATTGGTCAATAGGTCAGAGGACCCATTGTGTGTTGTAGGATTTTTTTATTAAGTCAAATTCAAAATCATTATGTAAAAGACCCTTCCTGGGGATCATTATGTCAAAGAAAGAAAATGTATTAATGTTATAAAAACTAAGTCTTGTATCTTCTCCATAAAGTCGAACTTGTTTCCTATCAAATCAGCCTCCTCAAATAGTCAAGTCAGCCTCATGAAAGGGCACGTCCTCTTTACAAAGACTATAGATATAAAGGAACATTCAACCTTGTGATCAAGCACCACAAATCATCCATTCAATCTGTAAAATGAGGAGTACAAATAATCTTAAAAGGAAGAGAAAAAATAAATAAGGAGGCCCAAAACTTGCTAATTAATTGTAGGATTGAAGTCTAGAAAGTTGCGGGATTGAAGTATAGAAAGTCGCAGGACTGAAGTCAAGAAAGTTGTAGGATTGAAGTCTAGAAAAATTGCAGAACCAAAGCTTAGTACATGAATAAAATTTTGGTGTTGAAGTAGGTATAGAATGACAGAGAAATCTGAGACTCTTGACGAAGAAGATGATTTATCTCTTAAAATGCTGACTTGATGTATGGAGGTAGGTCGTAGTCTAAGTCAAAAGGGTTCCGGATTGTCTCAACTTGATTAATTCATCTAAAGGAAGATTTTGATTGGGATTTCCCCTCCATAGGGGCTTTTCCCTGGATCATAGCCTATCTATGGTGTCTTTGTGATCTTCTTGTTTGAAATTTGTCTTGCGATGAAAATAATATAATAATAATAATAATGGAGAACAAAGAAATCATAAGAACTTGTCAAAAGTATAACAAAAATCACGATAATAGAATTAATCTACATACTGTTAGAAATTGTAGCAAGACAGGCTAAATTTGACTTGTGCCTTAGTCAAAGTTAGTAATTCGATTTTCCACATTAACAGGATGACTTGGATTGTAGTTAACTTGTGTGACATGGCCTTGTCTACTAGTTAGCTCAGTAAAATCAAGTTATAAGCTAGAAGTAAAGTTGTGAATTGAGTGATTCCTAAAGTTTAGCAATATAGTTCAATTATTTTCAATTGAACTCAGTTAACTGAACTCAATTATTTAATTGGGTTAGTTGAAGAATTGTTGTTAACTCAATGATCTCTCTTAAAACTAGTCAATCAACTAAAAATAACCCATACATGGATGGAATTCGAATTTCCTAGTTGGAGTGGAAGAAAAGGCACATTGTAATCACCAATTGTATACTAGTTGATTGTACAGGCTTGAAAGTTAAGAAGGTGAATCATTAATTTGAAATTGCACAAGAAAATAGGAGGAAATTCCTATCTTTTAGGAGCTAATTTCCTCAAGGATTGCGCAAGGAAATAAGATCAAGTTGGGGCCTTGAATTGGCTAAGTGTTGGCCAAATCAGGACAGTCAGCAGGAGGAAAAGTCTACAATGCAAGGTGTGCTTCACATTCGAAGCAAGAAATTGTAATAGGTTCTCATTCTCATATGGTTAATGAGAAGAAACGGAGGATTTTTCCCGAGTTGGGTTCCCCTGTAAATCATTGTGCTCTTGTGGCTTTGATGGTTGCATGTCATTGCATGTGTTTATAAATTGTGATTTCCATTCCGCAAAATAGTAGAGGAAATTTGTAATCTAGTTATTTTAGTTTGATTTCATTAGTAGTAGAAAATTTCTATTAATTTCTCAACATACTGCCCTAGATTTCTCATCACAACTGACCTTTCCCATTCCATAGAATTCACACCAGGCCTATAAGGGGAGTCATGTGAACTATAGTCCACCATTCTTCTCTTCATCTCTGATCTTCTATCTCTTGCAAACATGTCATGTTAGATAAAACAAATAGATACATAATCAAAATCATACCTCAATGTATCTTAGGGAGGCTATCTCTTCTGCACAATCAATCCAAATTAGTACGCTATAACTTCATAAGCCTATTAACTCATACATAAATAAGGTCATGATATCCATAAGAATAATTAGCTAACATGCATACATGATAAACTCATAAACAACTAACATGCATGCATAACGATCATGTCTACCCTGAGATCCAGTGTTGCAACCTTGCTTTGATACCACCCTGTAATGTTGGTAATAGAGAAAAGGTTACATGGAATGGAACTGCTCTGATATCACCCTGTAAATATCCCTCCCACATTGACCCACTTTTACAAAATCTCTAGGGTAAACATGAGCTAAGTGTCACTATGATATGACCCAACACCCAAGTTCTAGTTATTGAAGCGAGGCCTACAAATCGGAAGTAAATTGGCATCCCTTAGAGACCACAAATTACTCAGGAGCATACCAACCACCCTAGGTGATGAATCCTTGAGTTGGAACTATTTTTCACTAGGTTTACTCCCAAACCACACCCATAACACTTCATGCATGTGGCTGGGAGGCTATAACCGCACCCATAGGCCTGTCTGCATGCAGTTATGACCCAAAATTCCATGTTCTGTGCATGCAGTCATGAGATCTATGCCAATTTTTCAGGCTAGCCTTCAGATCACTATCTAGAACTGCATGTAATGTTCCAAAATCATGACAATGATGATAACAATGTTAAACAATCAAAACTTGATCACGATCTTGACCAACACATGCCTAATACATGATATACATTTCTTCGAATAGATAGTAAACATAAAAGCTACTAGTCATGAATGCATATCTAATCATAAAATTCTTAACTTCATCTGAGAATCTCCAAGAAGGATTTATGCCCTCTCTAACAAGGTATAATAACACTTGTTAGCCCATGCATTCATCAACCATCCAATAACTTATCAAATCATGAACAAAATCCATAGCTGGAGCACATCATAAATCCATGCGTATAACCAACATATAACCAAAATAGAAACTAGGATAAATCAACCATAGGATCACCATAATAACCAGTACAAGTGCTCATAGATCACAATTGGAAAATAGCTCATATTAACATATGAAAATGCCAACCAAGTTAGGGACTTCCACAATCCACCCAACCATAGATTGGTTTGAACCAAATCTCTCTTTCAGCCAATCACTCCTGTGCCATATTCAAAGTATGAATGTGATATCATAAGGGTTAAACCAAAATAGAACCAACTAGGACTTCCAGAGGCTAAACCACCTCAAACCTCAAACAAAATGATCTCACCTATACAGTCCAAAAATAACTAACATCAACCAGATTGGTCTGTCTACCCAAGATGTCTAGGGGTCCAAGAACTAGTAACTCAACCCACAGCCTCCAGGGAACTAAAACTGCTACAGGGCTCAAGGGATCTCCCATATTAACTCAAAACCTCTAGGGAACGTAAGTTGTTTTAGGGCTCCAGAGAATTTTTCCTAATCCACAACCATAGGAAACCTAAGAACCACTAAAAAAAACCAAATGGGGAACTCATTACATGATGGCTATCCAGGAAATGGCAAAGGCAAGGCTGAAACCACTGTCAATCCAGGAAAATCTCCATGTCAGTGACAACACATGACCAAGGAGCCACATGCATATACCATGCATCCAAAAACCATCAAGGAGATCACACATGCAACGTGTTACCTATAGAGTAAGCATGCTATAGTTGCTGATCTAGCTATTTCATTGTATAAAAATTTAATGTTTAGATATGAAATTGCTCATGTAATTTACTAAAACACAAGACTCAAAGCTACTCTACTCGTTTGCACAAATTTAATTCACGGCCATGATCACAAATCATAAACACGCATCATGATTAAACATATATACACATATATTTATCTAGGGGAAAGCAACTACTCAAAACCCCTTCCTATCTGTATTAATCAAAGAATAGAGATGAAATGCAATGATTGCTCAAGCATGAACACATTTTGTAAGTGTATAGTCTATCTCTCTGTCTAACTGATTGACTCTGGCCAATACTTAACCAATTTTCTATCCTCCAAGATCCTATTTCCTTGCGTTGTTCCTTGATGATTTAGGCCCCTATTAATTAGGAATTTTCCTCCATTGGATTGTGTAGTTTCTTTAGGCTCATCCTCTAACTGCATACACCACCAATACACCTCAGAATAGTCTACAACTAATAGTACACTACCTTGGAATATCCACCTCAAATGGGTAACTTAAATTCTCTGCATGAAACTATTATTTTGGGCTGATTGATCAATTAACTGGTTGGTCACTGAGTTTGACTGAAGTCACACTACACAACTTGACCTTCCACTAGTTCCTCTTATAGTTAAAACTAGTTTAATTGACAATAACTCAATTTAAACGAATTAGATTGCTAGAAATTAGAAATTACTCGTACAAAACTAAACCCAATTCTTCCAAATTGAATTATCTAAGCTAACTAGGTGACACAAGCCATTCACTCAATTTAACTCATCCAAGTTGTCTGCTGAAATGGAAATTTGTTTTTTCTCTTATTTCACCAAGGCAAATCAAACTGAGATTTTTCTTGTTGCATTTTCAACACTCCCTCTCAGCAAGAAATGGATTATTAGATACCTCGATCCTGCCTCTATGGAACTCTAATTTACCCTTTGATAAATCCTTTGGCAAAATATCTGCATCTTGTTCCTTTGTTGGAATGTAATCAAGCAACATGATCCTCCTCTGCACACAAACCTGTAGATGGCGATACCAGATATCTATATGCTTGGATCGATCATGAAATATTGGATTTTCAAAGAACTTAATGATTTTCACATTATATTACAGTAGGATCCATCATCTCACCAAAAAGTCCCACAAGAATCTTTCTCATCCAGCTCACCTCACATGCTTCTTGACTTGCAACCATGTACTCTACTGCTGCTGAGATGAGTGCCACTAATCTTTGCTTCCCGTTGTACCACGAAATGGATGCAGACCCAATAATGAAAATTCATCCTGATGTACTCTTTCTTTCTGATGGAATCCCCACCCAATCTGCATCTGTGAAGCCACACAACTTCACTCCCTCTGTCCATCTATACCATAGTCAAAACTGGGTGGTGCCTCTGAGGTGAGGTAGAACATGGTTAAATACCCTCCAAAATAATTTGGTTGACCTAGACATAGCTTGACTGCATAGCACATATCTTGTCATGTGTTCACCAAATACATAAGTGAATCCACAAGGTGTCGATAGATGGTAGCCTCCACTACTTCACTTGAAGTAGAATCCTCTTTTCTCCAACTTGTGGTTAGAGGTGTATCCATGGATTTGCTGCTCTCCATGTGAAGCATCTTCAATATCTCATTAGCATACTTAACTTGAGATACAAATAGTTCCCAATATCATTTCCATACTTATAATTCGACGAAGTAGTGCATGAGTCCCATGTCCTTCATTTCAAATTCTCTTGCAAGATCCTCCTTGCAAGATATGATCAACTTATCATCACATGTTAAAATCAAATCATCAACATATAATAAAATGATCAATAATTTACCTTCTACCATAACATGATAAATGTTTGCATCTACTTCACTTTTGGTGAATCTCGTGAGATAGTTGTCGATCCTGGTGTACCAAGAATAAGGTGCTTTCTTGTGGCCATACAACACTCGTTGAGTCTGCACACATGCACCTCCTACTGAAAGGTCTCAAAACCTTCTAGTTTCTCCATGTACACCTATTCCTCAATAAATCCATTAAGGAATTATGCCTTCACATCCATCTGGTGGATCTTCCACCCCATCTGCACTGAAAAAACAACTGTAGATCTAATGGATGAATACCTTGTGGTTGGTGCAAAGGTTTCCTCATAGTTTATTCCCTCAACTTGAGAGAATCCCTTGGCCATAAATCTGGCCTTATACTTCTCTATGATTTTGTCTACTGCATGCTTTACCTTGTAAATCCATCTCAAACCCACCACTAATTTGTCTGTTGGTCCTGGGACCACTTCCAAAACATTTTTCTTTGTAATGGAATCATACTCCTTTACCATTGCGTCAAGCCATACAAGTTTCACTACTCCTTCCTCGAAAGAGGATGGCTCAATCTTACATTTCTTAGTCATTAGAGCCATGTAGCTAGTGCACTGATCTGGTGACCTTCTCTACCTATGCTGAGAAGTGGGTGCTCCCATAGTCTCTCTAGCATCATGCATCAACCTCTCAACTTCTCTAGTTTGTTTTATTCGTTCTTTGAATGTTTCTGCTTGAGTGGATGTCCCCACTCTCAACTCCTCAACTTGTGGCTACTCCACAACTTCCTCAGGTTACTCTCGTGGAGCCAAAATCTCCTGATATGGTTGCAACTAAAGCTCCCTTTGAAGGGAAAATCTCATTGTCTTCTCGTCATCAAAATTCACATCCCTTCAAACAAATGTCATTTCGAGGAATTGTAAGTACAAACAATAGTTTTGAGGAATTTTTATGTAACCCACAAATATCCTTAACTCAACTATTGGCTCAAGATTCTTCTTGGAGCCTTTGGAGACATGGAAGTAAATAGATTCTCCAAATATCCTAAAGTGAGACACATCCGACTTTCTCCCTGAGAAAGCCTCCTCCAGTGTAATCATTCCTAGAATCCGATGAGGACTCCGATTCTGCAAGTATACTGTATGTTGTATGCCTCTGACCACAAATGCAGTGGTAGGGTTTGGTCATGAAACATCACCCTCATTTCTCCCACAATACTACGATTCTTTCTCTCAGCCACCCCATTCTGTTGCGGGTTTTGGGGTGTTGTCAACTCCCATAAAATTCCTTATTTTTCACAAAAAAATTTTAAACTCATTCGACACATACTCACCTCCATTATCTCTCTTGAGAGCCTTCACCTTTTTGCCAGTTTCCTTCTCTACCAATGCTTTGAATTGTACAAACTTGGAGAATTTCTCATCCTTCTTCAGCATGAAGAAGATCCAACACTTCTGCGAGAAGTCATCTACAAAGATAATATAATATTTGTGCTTGATAGTGGAGGCTGTCGAGAAATGTCCACAAACATCAGAGTGGATCCTTTCAAGGACTGCATGTGCTTTATTGTCTCGATAATGGAATGAGGCATTTGTGTATTTCCCCAAGGTACACCCTTTTCATGTATCTTGCTGATCAAGTGATCCTTTGGGGAGGCTTGTGGTTATATGATGCATAATCTTCAGGGCACCATGATGCAAATGGCCAAGTCTTATATGCCATAGTTCACTGACATCGCAACTCTGCACCTTTTCTGCCTTCGTGCTTAATGCGACACAATCTTCCACATATAGCTTGTACATGTTCTTCACATGAAAACTGATCCGCTTCACTTGTCCCGTGGCTATGTGTCTTGGGAATGCTTTCCCTTTGTTGAACATCACATCGTAACCATGAACTTCCAACTTAGTAACTGAGATGAGATTTTTATTTAGGCCCGAAACATACATGACATCCTTGAGTTTGAGAGGGGAGCCAGAATTCCTCTAAAAAGTAATTGTACCAATAGTGGTCACCCTATACCTTCCATCATATCCCATCTCGATGTGTAGTTGGAGGTTTTTCTCCTGTAGGTCACTGAAAATTTCTCTATTTCTCTCCATGTAGAACAAGGCACCACTATCCAAGCACCACACACTCCCCATCACTGTGCTCGCCATGCATGAGATAAGGGTGAAATCAAGTTCTAACCATGAAGTCAAGGATTCACCTATTACTCCTTCTAAGGTCTTCTTGCTTGTCTTCTTGTGTGGACACTTCATGGCATAATGCACGAATTCATGACAATTGAAGCATTTGATTTTGAATAAGTCCTCCTTCTTGCCCCTTTGAGTAGACTCTAGTTTGGATTGGGATTTATTCCCTTTCCCCTTCTTTGCCTTTACATACAAGGAATAATTCTCCTCATCCTCACACTTGGTTGAAGTCCCATTTTTAATGTTCCGCCTTATCTCCTTCTGTACCAAATTGGACCATAAGGGTTCCCAGTTTGGA
This sequence comes from Pinus taeda, assembly GCA_000404065.3. Lineage (NCBI taxonomy): Eukaryota > Viridiplantae > Streptophyta > Pinopsida > Pinales > Pinaceae > Pinus > Pinus taeda. Next base: position 616,235 of record APFE030724392.1, read on the forward strand.
AGTTTCTTCCTCTCGTTCACCGAATCTTGGTAGCTGTGTGAGATCTTGGGAAGGCCTAGAAGGGCTATGCTTACCAAATCATCCTCTACAATAGTAACTCCAACTCCACCAAGTTCATCAGAACATTATGTGAAATTTCTCAGGTACTTCTCAATGGAATCATTCTTCTACATCTTGATATTTCAAAGCTTATCTTTGAGTGCTAGTTTCCTGTGTTCATTATTGTTTTGGAACAAATCTATCAGTGCTTTTCACATTTAATATGGGGTTTCTTTCCCATGGGGATTGGAGACAATGTGGTCCTTTACTCCCTCCAATATGTTTCTCCTCACCTTGGCTACACACTTCCTCCATTATGCTAGATCCTTGATGTCATATGATCCTGGTTTTGGAATGTCAATCTCGAAAAATTCCTTCAACCCATTGTCCTCCAATAATGCCTCCATGCATCCCTTCCAAACAAAAACGTGTGAAATATCCTCAAGGGCATACTCAAGCATTAGACCATAAAACACCATCCTTCTAGCTTTGAAGAATTGATCCTGTAAATTCGATCCTCCTGTAATAACAACTTCAAATTTTCTTCTTTACTGTGAATCCTTCTCTGATACCATGTAGAAATTTAATCTTTAGATATGAAAATTCTCATGTAATTTACTAAAACACAAGACCCAAATCTACTCTACTCATCTACGGAATTAAATTCCCGATCACAAGAAAAATAATAAACATGCATCAATATTAAACATACATACACAAAGATTTATCTAGGGGGAAGCAACTGCTCAAAACACCTTCCTATCTATATTACATTAATCAAAGAATAGAGATGAAATACAATGCTTTCTCAAGCCTGAGCACACTTTGCAAGTGTATAGTCTATATCTCTGCCTGACTCACTAACTCTGGCCAATACTTAGCCATTTTTCTTGTTCTCCAAGCTTCTGTTTCCTCGCAATGTTCCTTGAGGAATTAGGCCCCTATTAATTATGAATTTTCCTCCATTGGATTGCACAATTCCTTTAGGCTCATCCTTTGACAACATGCACCTCCTATACACCTTGGAATAGTATACAACTGATACTAAATTGCCTTGGAATCTCCACCTCAGTTGGGTATCTCGAATTCTCTGCATGAAACTGCTATTTTAGGTTAATTGACCAGTTAATTGGTTGATCATTGAGCGTGACTGAAGTCACATTGCACACATTGACCTTCCACTAGTTCCTCTAACAATTACAACTAGTTTAATTGACAATAACTCAATTTAACCGAATTAGATTGCTAGAAGTTAGCAATCACTCATACAAAATTGAACTAAAGTCTTCGAACTTAAATTATCTAAGCTAACTTGGTGAAACAAGCCATGTTACTCAAGTTAACTCATCCAGGTTGTCTGTTGAAATATAAATTTGAATTTGCTCTAGTCTGACCAAGGAAAATCAAACTGAGATTTTTATTTATGTATTTTCAACATCTTGTGCTTCCTTGATTTACTTTGCTTGTCCTTTGATTTCTTGCTTGTCTTCTTCCAAATCCAAGTGAATGCTAAAGTACTCCAAGAATACTCAAAGTGTGCAAGAGAGCCAAAATTCTAAACAGACAAAACCTAAGCCAAAAAGTTGTGAACTATTTATTTGATACCTTTTTATCATTGATGTCTAGTCTCTTCCTTTCCTTTTTCCTTTTTCTTTCCTTTTCTTTCATTTTTCCTCTAATTTCCCTTGCATGCAAATTTGTGTCTCTTTACCTTCCTTTTCTCTAATTTCCTTTATATTCATAATTAAATTTCCATTTGTTGCTTCTTTGCCTTTGCCGATGCCTTTTCCAATTTCCATAGTCATTATTAAACAACAAGTGATTCCCACTATAATGGTCGCCCACCATTCAACTGTGAATAGGTGTCTCATGACCTTGGTCTTATTTTATTTACATGGAAAATCAAACGAGAGCTCTTACATAAAACTAGTTTTACGACTAGTAAAAGAACTCTTGTTTCCACATCATTTATTTCAATTTTTTTAGTGAATTATAACTTGAAACTTATACCATAGATACTTTGATACGTCTATCTAGAATCTTGATAGTTTCACAATTTGTAACTTTGGTGAAAAATGTAACAATGAAAATTCCAAAATGACTCATTTGGGACTAATTTAAGGATTAGTAAAAGGCCCTAACTTCCATAGGCTATATCTTAGAAAGAGTAATGAACCAAAACTTGAATTTTTTTAAGAGCTATGTCTTCTTAATATCTTAAAATTCACAATTGAAAATTCACTAAAACAAAAAGTTTTAGTGAAAATTCCAAGATTACTTGTTTGAAGGAGAAAAACCTTAGGATTGTTTGTTATGATTCCAAATATTATTCACCAAACATCCAAATAGCATAAAAATAAAAATACAATAGACTCCACACCTTGAGAATGAGAAAAGAGAATGCATGTGCAGTCTCTTCGAGGGGCCAATCTCCTATTTACAATATAATCAATGATGATATGATTCTAAAACTAGGTCTCCTTGGTATATATAGGAGACAAGGGTACAATTACAATTAAAAGGTATAGTACAACAAGTGCAATCACAACAATTTACTTGTGTGCTTGGATTGTTCATTCTTGCATGTGAGTGGTTCACTTGTGTCTAACTATGCTTATACTAGTTAGTTTTAAATACAAGAATTAATCTTTTTAAAGTTCTAGAATTTCTACTTCATCAACATTTATCCTACTTGTAATTATCCTTGAAAACTTATTTTCCATCTACATGAGTGAACACATAATGTTAACATCTTCTCCTAATATTTGAAGGGTTGCTAGCATGCAAGTAACACCTTGTTGCACAACATTCTCTATCCATTTTCTATCCTTTTTTACTATTTTTTGTGAAATTTCTCTAGCTCGTAATTCTTCCTTAGGAACTATGCTATTGCAATTTCATCCTATCTAGATCAATACCACCTACAACGTATTATGGGTTTATATAATTAATATACAAGTTTTAGAGGATAAATCATATCTCAGAGAAACCCTCTAATAACTATGGATTGAACTTATGGTGTTATCTACACTTGCAATTTTCTTCTCATGGTATACATACCATGAATCCAACTCATAGTGTAGCAGTTTTCATATTGGAATTTACAAAAATTGTAGTTTTAGTTTTTCCCCATGGTTTTGTATAGTTCAATGTATTTAAAAACTTCTTGGGGCTCCAACACCATTTAGTTCATAGAAGAGTTAATGCAAAAACAATAATGCCAATAGAGTGACATATTAATAGAGAAGCTTGTTGTATAAATGTTGTTCTCCAAGACTATTAATTATAAAGGAGTTTCAACCTCATGGGATATAAAAATACTCCATGTGTATTTATAGAGGTGGTACTCTTATTTCTCATTCATTGAAAACATTTTCATTCTAAATATATTTCTTTATTCATAACATTAATGCCTGAGAGAGGATGAGAAAATAACATTACAAAATTAAAATAATGGGTTTTAACTAAAAGATACAAAATAACTCATCCATTCCATCATAACCATTCATCACAATACAATAAGTAAATAAGAAATAACTTGAAGAAAGACACATAATATGGAGAACAAGACAATAGTCCTTTATATATAACTTTCAATGATTTTCATGCAATTAATTTCATAAAGATGTAAAGGAGAAACATACTCAAGATTTCAAACTTTAATAAAAGTCATAAACCATAGAAGTTATGAGCTTCATAATAGCTTCCAGTGGAAATCTTAAAAGAATAAAACAGGTTGATTGTTCAAGATCAAATAAAATGTGTGAAAAACAACACTACATAAGATCTACGATACTTAAGTGATAAAATAATAATGTTTTCATCCTATTGAACTAGGATGGAGCTCCAATTGACCATATGTTTTAGTAGAGGCAACCTGGAAGATAAACATGGATTAGCCTTATAGGAAAAGAATAGAGCATAAGGCTATATGTTCAAAAATTGAGGAGAAACAAGGGGAAAGGCCTTGAATAGAAATATATTTACAAAAATGAAAGTGGACAATAATGAATGGATCTCTCACATTTTATTCTCCCTATAAATTATTTAAATATGTAGCTCATACCATGACCAAGCTGGAGCAATCACTTCTTGCATCTTGGAAGTTATTGAGGATTAGCTATTGCATCTACTACATTTTTAAGCCAACTTTCACTGTAATCCCATAAAGGTGACATTATTACATCTTGTTTGTCTCACAATGAAAATAAATCATCCTCGATAGCTTTACATATGGAATGCAATTCTTGTATGGTGGTCATGTGGTCCTCATTACCATTCACGAAAATAACCAATCACCATCTAATTTCTTCTTCTAGAAAATTAGTGAGGTTGTCAAATTCACTACCCCATGAAACTCTTAGTATATTTTACTCAGATTCAACTTCTTCGTTGGTTAGTAATGTGGCATATCTTATCAGTGGTGATATTTTGAGTTCTTTAGCTATATCTAGAACTTTATGAAATAATTCACTTTTTTTCCTTTCCAAGATGTTACAACTAGCTAAAAGTTGTCGAAGGATGTCTATCCCTATAAGCTAACCAATCTTAATATGCTTTATTCTAAATTTGGAAGGGAGATATTATTGCTTTCTTATGATCTCATACATGCCTGATATCCTTGTTAAAAACATAATTATTGCATTGTATTTGTCATTTTCTAAATTCATTTGAAGATATTCAATGAGAGAAGTTTTTTGTTTTTTTCCAAATTGCTTGAACTAACAGTAACTTCCCAGGCTTCAAAATTTGTATTAAGTCATTTACTTATGTTTTCAACAAAATACATTCTAATGGAGATTAATAACTTAAAATTCTTTTCGTTTTTAGAACTTGACCCAAGTGTTCCTTTAGGAATTTAATATAGGGTAATAAGAGATATTGGTTTTACAAGTATATATCTAGGACTTAAATCATTCTTGAGCTCATTTATCCTTTTTTTAATCTATCATTTTTTAGTTCTTTTTATGTTATTGAATGAGCCAGTGCATCACTAATGGCTTGATGGAATTTGAGAATTTGAGAGGGTTTTAGCTCTTTGACCTCAATTTTCGAGTTCCACTTCTCTATAAATTTCTTATTCTTTACATTATCCCTTTTAATCAACAATTTTCTGGCCTCTTAATTATAAGTGGCATGGTGCAATGTTACAAATTCCTCTTCAAAAATCAATGGCTCGTTGTGGGTCAACTCTTCTGTAATTTGCCGGATTTCTACTATTTGTATTAATGCCTAAGAAAACACTTCATTGACATTATCAATTTCCATTTCTACTACATTATCCTTCAGGTTCTTGGAGTCTTGAGCACTTTTTGTGCTACCGCTTCTCTTTCATTTTTGGGGTGCAATAATATGATTTTTATTGAGTTGAGAACAAGGTGGACCCCTATCACCTCCATCTCCTACACAACTTTCATAGCTCTCTCTTATTTTTGCAATGGGTTCATAGTTTATGTGTTAGAAAATTATATATTACGGAGCAATGGAACACATAAAATATTGCAGAAATATAAACATAGAAAACAAATAAAATAAGAGAGACACATATATACGTGGTTCACCCAGTTTGGGCTACATCCACGGAGAAACAACCAGTCCTTCTTTTATTATATTATCCAACAATCTGAAGAGATACAACCTACAACAGATCCGCTGTAACTCCCTCTTCGCTCTCAATCTCCTCTCTTTTCCTCACTCCGAATATAGATCTACATAGACGCAATACAATTCCCTCATATATAGTGTGGGGTTGCCTTCTAGGGAAAAAAACCCTAAATTAAACATAACTTCTACCGTCAGATCATCTGCCTAATGAATGGCCCAGATTGCCTAGAAATTACTAAACTTTTACAAGGCAATTTTACATCTATTTTTAGCTTCGGGGGCACTGCCCTCGAACCCCCGCAAGGGGACAGCTGGCCCCTGGACCCCCCAGTCGGGGGGGATTAGCCCCCTCAGACCCCCGCGGGGGGGGGACAAGTCCCCCCCGCGTGGAGGGGTGTACAATCTTCCCGGGGTATACATCTGGCTAAAACCTTTGAATACAGAAGATAATCAGGCTCCACACCCAACAATCTCCCACTTGGAGACTGATTATAGCAACTCCACCACTGCTTCATTTGCTAGACAATGACTCCACTTTAGACCAGGCTGTTTCTTATCTTCTTCATCATACTTGAAGACCAATTGAAACTGAGTAGATTCTCAATTTCTCCCTGGTTACAACTTTTGTTAACATATCTGTAGGACTGTTGCTAGTGTGTATCTTTTCCAGCTTCAACTGTCCATCTTCCAATGCTGACCATATTAAATGGTACTTGAGCTGTATATGTTTAGTCTTGGAATGAAATGCAGAGTTCTTTGCAAGATGTATGGCACTCTGGCTATCACTGTATAACCTGCCCAACTTCTGCTTCTTACCCAATTCATCCAGAAACCTTTGTAACCAAATAATTTCTTTACTAGCCTCTGTAGTAGCAACATACTCTGCTTCTGTTGTTGAGAGTGCAACAACAGTTTGCAGTTTTGAGACCCAAGTGACAACTGTTCCACCTACGGTAAACACATACCCTGTTGTGCTCCTCCTGTTATCTCTATCAGC
>APFE030724392.1:626858-660017 GCA_000404065.3 Pinus taeda
AGAGATACAACCTACAACAGATCCACTGTAACTCCCTCTTCGCTCTCAATCTCCTCTCTTTTCCTCACTCCGAATATAGATCTACATAGACGCAATACAATTCCCTCATATATAGTGAGGGGCTGCCTTCTAGGAAAAAAACCCTAAATTAAACATAACTTATACTGTCAGATCATCTGCCTAATGAACGACCCAGATTGACTAGAAATTACTAGACTTTTACAAGGCAATTTTACATCTATTTTTGGCTTCGGGGTGCTGCCCCTGAACCCCCACTGAGGGACTGTTGGCCCCCAGACCCCCTAGCCGAGGGGGATTAGCCCGCTCAGACCCCTGGAGGGGGGACAAGTCCCCCCCACACCCCCATGCATGGAGGGGTGTACAGTCCTCCTGGGGTATACATCCAGTTGAAACCTTTGAATACAGAAGATAATCAGGCTCGACACCCAACATTATGTGGGTAGAAGAGGAACTCTTATAAGGGATATGGATTAATCTAATGTCAGTGAAATTTGTAGATTTTACCTTATGTCTGAGTTTAGATCGATCATCATCCTTTTGCATATTTTTCTTCCTTTTGCATGTGTTTGAGCTTACTCGTATATTTTTATTGTCATTATAAACCTACTTCTTTTTAGTAGGAGTAGATTTGTTGGTGATGGGATCATTATCATTATCTTCTTTTGTAATTTCTTGTGACCTTATGAAAAAACACTATAACTAGTTGAAGCTAGGTGAGGCATAAAATTTCCTTATAGGTCAAAACCCTTGTATGCTTTAGTCTCTTTCAAATGACAATGATTCAAAAAATTGACCATGTCAGACAAGTGAGACAAGATTATAATTGAAATGCCGGTAAATTTAAATGGTAAATAAATGAATTGGAACTTTCATTTCTTATCAAATAAATAAGACTAATTTTATATTGTCTACAAACTTTAGCAATGAAAAATATATCATAAATAAAATAGAGAAGGAGAAAATGCTTCCCTTCAAAATTGAAAAGTATATTATGAGTAAATTCTTCCTCATATACATGAAGTCCCTTTCTAGCAAGAAAATATAATGCTACCCGATATGTATTTTTGGATCTATTCTAATGAACATATATCTGAACTTGTTGACAAATAAGTCTTGGACTTGGTAAAAGTGGAATGGAACCTTGTGTATGTACGACATGGAGTAATAGAATTGAACTAGGTCATCATCAACATTAATATTGCCCCTTGTAGGTAAAATTTCAAATGTATTTCAATATACTAGAGAAAAGACTAGATACAAGGTCATGGAGAACCTCTTATTTTGCATGAAACTAGAAAGTTGATAAGATATTTTGTTTGAGATAATCTATGCCAAGTCAAAACCGCTTTCATTTTAATGGAGAAGTGCAAGACATATAAAACATACCTAGGAATATAAGAGGTCATGTGTTGACTAAGAAGCTATGTTAAGAGCAAGGAAATTACAATAAGGTTCAAATAACATGCATATATAAATTTGAGAAAGATTAATTGACATGCTAGAAGGTTGAGATAGAAAATATTTTTGCAAATTCACTCCACCTCCTTGAGAATTTCTTGAGGAAAGTGTCTACTTCAAGGAGTTTAAGGACTTTATTTAGATTTGATAGTCATATCATTCTTATAAATATGCTTGGGATTAAAAGAATAAGAGTTCTTCCACTTCCTTGACTTGAATAATCAAATATTTAGAATTAATTTTTCTTGCATACCAAGAAACAAGTTCTCTAAAGTCGAATACCTATGGCATGTGAACAACCTTGGGTATGCTAGATATCTAGACTTTATTATCAAGTTTCTTCTCTAGAGAGATAAAAATACTACTTATAATCTATAGACCAATGAAAATATCTATTTTAGCGAGATAAAGAATTAGTGGTATCTGCACATAATATCTCTTTCTTCTTTTTATTTTCCATCTTTAGTTATCAATAGACTTTGGTCTATGTGTGGTGCTTATTCACATGGATAATTCCTTTTGTTCAATAGGCAACAAAAAGACCATAAATATTTCTTAATTAACCATATTTTTGGAGTGTACACTTGTTCAATAATGCAACATTCAAGGGCATAAAGTATGCACCAGATGCAAAGGCTATGTAGAGCATGGAGGTGGAGACTATAGGGAATGTAGAGATGATGCAAGTTGTAGGATGCAGAACATGAACTCAATGAAATAATACTCTGCAAACTACAAATTAGAGACTCAAGAAATCAAGTAAGTGTGGGATTGTTGAGAAATTGATGTGGAAGAGGGGTGTGAAATGTTATGCGAAATGCAAAGAAGAGTAAGGTGGGGAATTTTTTTTCCTTTTCCATTTGCATAAATTAGTAGTATAAATTTCAAAAGGATAAAGTAAAAGTTTAAACATAAAAAATATGAACAATAAAGACAACGATAAAATGAGATATGACTTTAATTGATGTAGGAAAATTGATATGTTCTAATGATTGAAGGCCAACATAATAGAATACCCTATTGTTATGTTAAAATTGACTACGTGAAAGAGTTAAAGTTTTTAGGTCAACAGTGGTGGTTTAAAGCACATGGTTTTGGTTTCCCATAGCTTTGTGCCCATGGAATGCATGCGATGAAGCCTTTAAAAGGCTCGGGGATACTTCATTATAAGGAGTCAAAGTTAAGCAGAAGGATCACTTAGCCAAGGCCAAGGTGTTGGCCAACTTGGCTACGTTTAAGTCAAGGAATGGCTACTTAATCCATAAGAAAATAATAATATGTTGTTGGTTAGTTTTTACTCAGTTGGGCTTTTCTAGGGTAAATCATGTGTGTTGTTGTTGTGTATAATCATTTTTAAGTTATTTTATTCTTGCATCAATTTAATTATTAACAATTGGTATTAGAGCTAGATGAACCTTGACTCTTTAAAAAAGAGTGCATTTGTTATTGGTTGCTTGAATTTGTAAGCAAAGGAGAGAAAGGAATCAATATATCAAGTCTATGAACCTAGAGAGATTGGGTGCATTGGATGTTAAGCATCAACCATTAGGATAAAGAACACCATATTGTTGGTGAGACATGTTTGCATAAAGAACCCTTGTCGGTCATGAAGGTCGCTGTGGTTTTCAGTGACTCCATTGGTTAAAAGAAAATGAAGGCAGAGTTAGATGCATTAGGGTTGGAGGAAAAGGTGGTTCTTTTGGATTTAGATCCAATGTTTTATAGGTTCGCAAATGTGGATCTAGATCAAGATCCTTTTTCTTTTGGTATGTGGAGGATGCCAGGATTCTTGTTTAAGAATCAACTGATCCAGACTCTATGGTCAATTTTAAGTTGATTAGAGCAGGATTCAATGACACGTGGTGGACTTGTATAGAGAAAGCTTGGTGACCCCATGTGCATTAATAAGGCCCATGATGATTATTTTCACATGGTCAATGCCAATCTAGCCATGTTGTTGGTGCTCAAACAAGAATCTTCATGGTTCAATGAGCTTCATGGAAATTCCAGCTGCAAATATTTTTGAGGAGTGGTTTTTAAAGAAAATCAAACTAGGGAATTGAATACCAAGAGAGAAAAGAAGATCTAGGACTAAAATATAGGTTACAGGGTTTCTCTCACTGGGAGGTCACATGGTTCAATAGATCTAGAGTGTAGTGAAAAATTCCAAATTTCATGCTACCATACCTGTTCATGGCAATGTTGGTTCCAAGGGGCAACATCAACTCAAGGAAGTTTGGGACATTGAAGTAGGATTTTATTGAGATTCATGAGAATCATTGTGTGTCATTAGAGGGAGCCATATAGGGTCATGATGGGGGGTCATTGCAAATAATTTTCCATTGTTTTGGAGTCATGGATTCTTGCCTACCTATTTGAAAGAGGGTAGAGAGGAGTTGAGGTTCTCCCTTCTTGGCGACCTTCTTGAATTTTTTTAAAGTGTTCCGCCATGATTATTAGCTAAGCATGTGGAAGGAGAGGTAAAGACCAAATATAAGGCAGATGTGGAAAGCGATTCACATGAGCAAGTTGAGAGCATCCACTAGAGTTCAAGATGGAGATTGAGGTCAAGCTAGAGTGGTATTCCAACGTTTTTGGAAACATGGGGAGAGAACTATTTGTGCGAACGTGAGATGATGGTGGCATTAACATTGGAATGGAAGTAATGAAAAAATATTATAAATGAGTCAAAACTTAATTACTTGTAAATTGGCATATGCCTGTAAAACCTGGTTATACATGCGTACCTGTAGTAGGTTACTAGTAAAGTCCACACGTAGTTCTAGGTGATAGGGGGAACATGTCGGATTCCTAGATACATTGGATATAAAAATTAAGGGTGGTAGGGCTTAGTGATGAGTAGTGCTAGCTATATTGGAAGGCTTGATGGATTTGGTCAAGGGAAACCCATGTCAAGTTTAAATGGGGGAATGCTAGGTAAACTTGACTAAGTGAAAGAGTCAAAATTTTAGGTCAACAATGGTAGTTTTAGACTCATGGTCTTGGTTTCCCATAGTTTTTTTCCCATGGATTGAATGTGATGAGGCCTTTAAAAGGCTTAGGGTTACTTCATTGTAAGGAGCCATATTTGACTAGAAGGCTTAGTTGGAAAAGGCTAGTATGTTGGCCAACTTGGATTTCTTTAAGTCAATGAATGGATATTTTTAATCCATTAGATAACAATAAATCTATTGTTCACTAGTTTTTCCCTAGTTGGGGTTTTCCAAGCATATTATGGGTGTTGTTTCTATGTATATAATTATTTTTAAATTATTTTTCTCTTTCATCAATCTAATTATTAATACCTACAACAAAATTTACAAGAAAAACAACCTCCATCTCAAGCTCACACCGTATCATTTGTTGCTCCTATTACCAAACAATCCTTTAAGATAGACACCAAAATCTCCATACCAAAATTTTATAGGACCCTTAATTTGATAATCTAGGTTGATCTTCATAGTCTTTAACTTTTTCTTGAAGCCCAAACCAATTTAACTAGTGCTCGTAAGATTTGTGGCTGAGTATATATGGATGGAGGAGTAGGCCCTTTCCTAGTTCTAAAAGTATGCCCAAACCTCAATATAAACAAATAATTCACATGTTAGCACGTAAGAAAAATTCAATGATGCTTCCATATGTGATTTCACTTGTTATGGTTCAAATATAGAAAGTAAAATCTAGATTGCACAAGGGTGCAGGTGGTAGGGACTCTCTTGGGGCAGCTTGAGACGAATCATTTGATTAGCTCTACCACATGTAGATACCACCAAAAATTTAACAAGAGATCAGATAAGTAAAAGACGATATCATCACAAATTATGGTGCCACTCAAATTCTAAGGTAATCACCATCGTTTCTAATTGGGGATACCAGTCACACGAGAGGTAAACAAAATCAATACCTTCACATGATCGAACTCGATAGGAAACTCAAATTATTTATAGATAAAGTCTTGTTAGAGAGGAATCATGCAAAAGATGAGATTCTATTGATGATGGCTACAACCTAGCTTCAATTTGGAGTAATGGAAAAGCACATAGAAAGGATCAAGACAATCATATTACATGGAAAGGGGCCAAATCCTTCTTATAGTCCTATACTTTATATGCCTATTAAGGTCTCCATCCACTCTTTAAACTCTAAATGATAGGGGTTAATGTTTATACTCAGTTTCTTGGAGGCACTCTATTTTCCTGGAGATTTATATCTCCCTCTAAATTTAGATCTCCCACTCGAAGACTTATTTTTGCTTCTGTTCTGGGGCCGTCCCCATACAAACAAGGCATCACCATTTTGACCCTCCATTTTTTTCTGTCTCATCTCCTCCGACAACAAGGATGATACTATTTCATAAAACTGCAAGGCAGTTGCATTGCTACCTATTGAAACAACTAAACTATCCCACAAATTTGGTAGAGAACACAACCAACTGATGCACTTATCTTCATTTGAAATTTTAATATAGAAAAATAATAACTGTGTTACCATAGTATTAAAGGCGTTCGGATGATCTGTCACCAAGTATCCATCTTTCATCCTTAGGTTATACAACTCTTTTTGTAGGAACAGTTTATTCACCAAAGACTTAGATTTGTATAAAGTCCCTAAATTGTCCCACAAATCCTTCGCCGAAGCTTCCACCGATACATTCAACATTACTGAATCTGAGACACACAATCGTATTGTTCTCTTTACCTTCTGATCCAACTTCGCCCAGTCTTGAGTTGACATTGTTGTTGGTTTAGTACCCAGATCTACCACGATCTACTGATCTTTATCCACCAATAGATCCTCCATATTGAGTTTCCACAACTTAAAACTTTGACCATTAAATTTCTTGATATCTATCTTTCCATTGTTTGCCATCTTCTTTCACCATAAGAATCGATCCCACAGATTTCCCACTGAAAAGGGTCTACCACAAGCTCGAGCAAAACCCCTCAACAGTAAAGGCGTCCCCTTGAAGCTGAAACAACTCCGATACCAAACAAAGTTTTTAACCCCGTACAAAAATTACCTGCACACGAATTCTGAAAAACAGAAAATAAACAATGGTGAGAGCATGAAACATAAAAAAATATACACATAGATTTTCCCCTGGATCCTAAAACCGGGACTACCAGATTGATTTTTCATTATATTCCTTTCAATGTTACAATACATATATACATGCCAAAGCATCCATAAACCCCGATCCATTAACCCTGTATTAGAACATAACTGTAGTTCCCTTGACTAGATCTACAAAATACCATGGACAAAAAACCATCATGCCCAAAACCATGTGCGAAATCCATGCACAAAACCATAGGTAGGTCTGCCCACCTAATATAGGGTTAAAAAAAATAAAAATTCCTGGGGCGTTGCCCCAGCCCCCTGTGTAGGGGGGCTACTGCCCCCCTGCTTCCCCCAGCGCAACGTACAAGGGTAGCTATCACACCCCCTGTGACCACCCCTCACATGGGGTAGTCGTGGAAAGAATATAACACACACCCAACAAGGTTTTGGCTCACTTGCAGCCTATATCCTCTGTTCTGATGTATTGTTGATCTTCTTGTTTTGATAGTTGTTTGATTATAAGAATAACATAATAATACAAGACGAAGATAATAAGTAAGAAAAAGTAAAAAGACATCACAAGAAGTTATCAAGTATAAGAGAAATCATCCTAACTATTTCCCTATAGGTTTCTCAACACTAACAATTGTCACTCGATAAATCATTCTCCCATTAGTACACTTGATGATACTTGTTCCACATTAGTTGATCTTATCGATTCTCCTTATAATTTGAGTGCACTAATTGAAATTTCATTCTCTCAATAATTTCATGTGTTTCAAAAGGATTTTTTTGAATTTCATGATCAAATCTATGATTGGTTGTAAGAATCTCACTTAGCAAGCACGTTTTCTAATAATAAGCTTTGATCTTCCTTGATTCTTGCTGAGAAGGAAAACACTGATGAAGCTTCATCCACAAGATTCCTTTAAGGTTTGTATCACTGTTATTCTCATCGAAAAGGTAAGGTTTTTAGGTGGTTAAGGTTATTTGTTATGGCACATCTTTTTTCCTTTAGTAAAGACCTTCAATCTATTGTGCAAGCTATTCAAGTTTTTATCTTTTTTTGTTACACATCATTTATATCGGTTTTAATCGTTGGTATCTTTGTGTTTGCAGGTCATGAGTAGTTATGGTGGTTACATTAGAAGTCTCATTATAATTGACCATGACCTTCTAGCTGGTTAGGTTAGGAGTAGGACTAGCTATATTTTAGTTTCCCTTTTCATACTCATATTGTGTTTGCTCTCCATCTAGTCTCTGCATTTCTTTTGTTTTATTACTTTTGTCTGCATGTTGCTTTATGTCCAACCTCCATTTTCTTGCCTTTTTGGTCTTGTTTGTTTGTTTTGTCTTGTTTTTTATTTTTTGTGTTTTGCTTAATAAGAATTTGCATGAAACATGCTCCTACTCGGCTAGAAAGACAATGTGGAAAAACTTGAAAAGGGAAATTGTGACGATGAACAAAGCTTGGATTATTTTTCATCCTCTTCTCTTTCTTGGGTTTACATATCTTTAAAGTCAATGAAGTTTAAATGGAAATACGATTCATTCTATATGAAAATATTTTGGTCGAACTACGAAGCCTGTATCTTTGTTAGCATAAAAAAAATAAGTGCCTTTAAACATTATATTGGTAACTAAATGAAGAGTTGTAGAGGAGAAAGGATTCCTGCGCAGAGAGGTGAAGAAAGCAACTCTGTCGAGGTACTAAACAGACCCGCTGGTAGCGAAGCGATGCTTGTGATTCCTTGACGTGACTCTTCCGAGGTACTGAACAGGCTCGTTGGTAGCATATCAACACTAGGGAATGTACAAAACTTTGAATATTAGACGCTCGATATAATTATTATCCTTCTCCCATATCTAGATATTTGAGGTGTGACTAGTCTTATGTTGATGTGTTTGAAGTGGAGTAAGGAATAAAAGGGACTATATCTTTTTCCCAGATAAGTAGAAAAACCAAGGTAATCTTTGTGGAAAATCAATACTTTTTGAAATACTGATACCTTGAACTTAAAAATAAAACCTAAGTAGACAAGTTGGATTTCTACCAGTGTCTCCAAGTGTTTTTGCTGCGATAAACAACCTCCAAAATTTTGCTTACACTTGAATTTTGGAGCCTTCTCCAAGTGTTTTTGCTGCGATAAACAACCTCCAAAACTTTGCTTACACTTGAATTTTGGAGCCTACTCGTGATCCTAGGATCTACCATTTCTTGTTCATTCATATCTGCTTCATGGATGGTTGATGTTCCCTTAGGTTCTAAGTGTCAAAGTCACTTTCTTATGCATGCTCGGTTCTCGAAGAATTCACAAGTGCACTTCTTTCGATGCAAACTTACATAGGCATTATGCAACTCTTGAAGGTAAACCTTACAAAATCACCAGTGAAAGTGACTATGCAATCCATAAGCACACTTTGCTGTGCAACATATGTCGATAGTCAGTGCACACTCTCCATTGATAGTCTCCCTAATTTTGATTGCAATTGTACTATTATTTCTGTGAATTTTCTCAACTGTCGCTCTAGTGCACATTTGTTTTCACAAGTGTCACTTTCACAATCGCGACCCTCTTTTTTGCTTTCTTTCACTTTAACAAGTGTCATTTTCATGTTATCTTTTCTTTGGCATGTGTCGCTTTCACTTTCTTCAAGATTTTGCAAGTTTCATTTGCACTTTTCTCTTACTTTTGGAAGTGTTGTCTGGTGGTTCGGAAAGTGTCGCATTTTGTCAAAGGGAGTCATTTATACATCCTTGAAGGATAGTTATGATGCATTCTCCTACACTAATGTGCCCTATCCATCACATAAACATGCATTAGACACACTCCCCAAGTCTTGAGTATTGTTTCACTAGTGTCGTCACTATTGTCACAAAGTGTATTATAAGCATCACACTTGGAGGAGAATATTGTTTTGCTGTCACATTAAGTGGATCATGCTGATTCTGAGTGACTGAGTGTTAAATGTTGTGTCACCGATTGTGTTAAGTGTGTGATCTTGTTCAAGTCCAACCATGGTTTCATTTCTGCCTCATTGATACCACACTTAGTCAAATTCAGGAAGATGTCATGCCTGACGAACTTGAGCTCACTTTGCCCCTCGGAACTGCGCATTGCATAATTGCAAGCCTCAAGCATGCATCCCTGCCTCCTAGAATTGCACAATGCGTAGTTATTGCCTCCAAGGACTACACATTGTGCGGTCACAGTGCCTACGAACTGCCTCTTGACCTCCATAATTGTGAATTCCTTCCTCCCAGCAAGTCTCCTTCTGTGCATTGCGTAATTGCAAGAAGAAACATGTCTTTCTGCCTTCCTAAACTGTGCAACTGCATAATCCTGTGGCCCTTTTTCTCTCCTGAATTATGCATTCCACAGTTACAATGGGAAACCCTGCCTCACTGTGACCCTCAACTGCGTAGTCTTGTCTCCTGGGCCTCTAGTGTTGTGTATTGTGCAGTCACAACCAATATCAATACCTCACTCCTGGCCTTTGGAACTACATATTGCGCAATCCCTGAGCCTTCTGCCCTATCCAGTAGACAGTTTGGGCTCAATCATTGATTTTCATGAAGTAATTTAGACTAGGAATTTGTCAGACTGATGTCATCTTGTCATGAAATATTTTCAGTTCCAGGTATTATATCTTGACATGATAGGATGATGATCGAAGAGAAGGAGAAGGAGACAATGCTAGAAGACACCTGTGAAGTGGTCAAGACAGGTTGAGCATTTAACAAGAAGATGAAGGGACACACAATTGCGAAGGAAGTTGGAAGATCAAGATCATAGTGAAGACTCCCTATTTTTAGCCCCTTGGATGGTGAAGACGAAGAACAAAGCAAATCTTTCATGAAGATGAGGTACTGTACATACCTCTCATGAATATTAAAGACAAAGAAGCAAGAATAATAACTTGGAATTTCTATCTCACCATGAAGTCCATGTCACCATTGTCAAGTTGTGACTTGTACTAGTCTCATCACAATGTCATGTGCGTTCATGTGCCTTGCCACATCATTTGTGGATGTAATGATGTAATTATCAAAAGAGAAGGAAATATGTAATGTGTGGAAGTCCAAGAGTCCTATGTGGAATATGAAAAACCACATAGTCAGTCATATATGGACAAAAGACTCTTTAGGAAAAGTCCAAAAGTCATATAGAAGTCCAAAGGTCACATTAGAAGTCGAAGAGTCATGAGGGTAACTCAAGGGTCATAGGGGATATGAAAGGTCATCCATCTTGTTATAAATACACCTTCATAACCCAAGAAAATGGCTTTTGGAGGCTTAGCCTTTGGAGAGATAGCCATGGCTTCTCTAGATTAGGAGAGAAGATCATTCTTTGGAGAAGAAAGGAGTGACTTAATGTTCCACTATTGGAGCTAGTGGCTCGCCATTGTAACGATGTACTCAGATATTTCACCTTATAATTAGAAGCTCATTGAAACAACACATTTTCATCCATGTATTATGAATATTGTAAGACTATTCTTTAGATGTTTTTGGTATATGTTTGGTTCATATGTATTAAGGACATTGAACTACTTCATTGGCTTTTGTACTTATCTTGTTGAATGTGTATTGTATTTGGTTTAATGTTCACTGTGTCTATGCAAATTATTTTGATAAATAACTAATGAATCTTTCCTTTCTCTCATTTTACTGTCCTTGGATACTACTATTACTTTCCTTCTAGAGACTCACTCTTACTTCCCTATCGTGAAAGCCTCCTTTTACACATTGCAATTGGTGTTTCATAGTGTCAACTTACTTGCTGATTTCAAAGGATAAGTGTGTAATATATTATGTTATTCATTGCAGCCAAGGAAAACCTTATATTTATGGTAGCCATTCTGATACTCCATATGGAGATCCTACTCCAAACAGTGTTATGTCTAATGGGACTCCACATCCCTTGGTTGATAGATTTCCAACACTGTCAACAAAAATATAAGGCAAGGTTCATGGCAAGTGGATTCTCCTAAAAAGAGGGATCAACTTATGATGATATCTTTGCTCCTATGGCCAATTATACCACCATTTTTCAATAGTTTACCTTTTTGCAAGTTAAGGATGGAACGTTCACCAGATGGATGTGAAGATGACTTTCCTTCATGGCATGTTACAGGAAGAAGTTTATGTTGAGTAGCCACAAGGGATTGAAGTAAAGGACCAAAAGACACATGTTTGCAGGTTTAAGAAGACATTGTATGTCTTGAAGAAATCCCCCATACCATGGTATGCTCGAATAGATAGTTACCTGGTGAAGCTTGGATTCACAAGAAGCAACGTCAATCCCAACCTCTACTTCAAGGTGTTCCAATGTATGCCCTTGATTTTAGTTTTATATGTTGATGATATATTTTTGAAAAATAGTGAACCCCTGATGATCGAGTGTAAGAGAGAGTTGGCCACTGAATTCAAGATGACGGACCTTAGAATCATGCACTACTTCCTAGGCCTTGAGGTGTGGCAAAAACCCGATGAGATTTTCTTTTCACAAAGAAAACATGTCTTAAAGTTGTTAGAAATATTTGGAATGAAAAAATGCAAGTCCCTGGCCACACTGATGTAAATGAATTTCAAGAATCTATGTGGAGAAGCCGCAAGACCCAATTTGGAAAATCCATCTGTATAGACAATTGACTGGGTCTTTGATGTTCTTAGTAAACACTCATTTGCATATATTCTTTACAGTGAACACATTGAGTCAATTCATGACCAAGCCTCTTCATGCACATTGGGCTACTTCCAAACATACTCTGAGATATTTACATGGGTCAATTACCCTTGGTTTGAGATACACTGCCGGAGATGTGAAACTTCATGGATATATCGATGTTAACTTGGCAGGAAACATTGTTGACACTAAGAGCACTTCAGGATGGCTTTTTAGCCTTAGATCCACCATGGTATCTTATACAAGCAAGAAATAGAATGTTGTAGCTTTGAGTACTGAGGCAGACTATATTGTTGCTAGCATGGCTAGCGGTGAGGTAATTTGGTTGAGGAAGCTATTTGGAGAGATATTTGAGCAGGTCTTGGACACTAATGTGATATATTGCAAAAACAAGAGTGGGATCTGATTGGCAAAGAATCCTATATTTCATGAAAAGTCCAAGCATATAGAGATCAAGTCTCATTACATTTGAGATATGGTGCAGGAAGGAGCTGTTAGAATCCATCACATATCGATAGATGAGTAGATAGTAGATATTCTCACCAAGGCTTTCCTGAAAGGGAAGTTCTTGATCTTCAGAGAGTAGCTTGGATTGATGGATGTGACCCCTCCAGATAAGGGGCTTTACTAATCAAGAACATTGAGAATAAATCTTCCCCCTTGGTTGAGCTCCCAAGGTGGGAATGGAGCGTTTGAGGCTCCTGGTGTTGAGGGAACTCTAGACAATATGTGTGTGTGATCCCTACTCTTGCAGTAGGTTGGGTATCTCCCATATTGTTCACCCATAGGGTGTGCATGATACTTTTCCGTTATGACAAGTTGTGTATCTCCTCATATCTTGGTCTAGTAGATTATACTTCAGTTGGCATCATACCCACAAGCCAAGCTTGTTGGGATTGTCCCTCCTCGTCTCACCAACAGGTTGAGGAGGCGTGGGGCATGTGATCCTTACCTTTGGTAAGATGGGTATCTCACCTAAGCTCGGATTATGATGTATGTCTTCTACCACATGACTCTTAAGGTTAATTGTTGGGAAGATTGTTAGGAAATAAGATGGATGTGATCCTTACCTCTTATCTAGAAAGTGGTAACTCGTCCATTGATTACATGACAAGATGGTTGTGATCCTTTCTCGGTAAGTTGTATCTCGCCTATTTTTTGGTATAGAGGGTGGTAGCTGAAGCTCCCCTATGATTCTTCTTCTTTAGATTCGAGAATGATTAAACAAAGAGATTCAAGCAGAGATGAGACATGAATTGATGACAGGATACTTGCGATGATCCCATGAGGCAGTTGGAATTTCTCCCTAGCTGAGAGGGAGTGTTAATTTGGAAACTTTGTGACAAATTCCAATCATTGGACTAGATTCCTCTTTCTGAGAGGACTAAAATTGACCTTTGAAGCACTAAATTTGGATAAGGGAAAATGTGTTTTTGAAGTAAAGCCCATAATGTCACATTTGATCAAGTCGGCCTAGAGGATAAATTAGCCCTCCTCTAATGCCTATAAATTCATGACACCTCAAGATCATTTGGACATCATTCATTTGATTCGTTTGAAAATTGCAGGAGTCTCTTCACATGTGCGAGAAAGAGGAAGGATAAAATTGCAAGAGGTCGAAACATGTTTTGACCAACACTTTGAGACTAAGTTTGACTTTTGGAGATTGGGCATGATTTGACTTATTTTGACTTGGGTTTTTGGATTGTTTTGGAGGGCTGAATTTCTTGGGACAAAAATTGAGAATTTCTGGGCACTTTGACTGTGGTTGACTTTAGAGCTGTGTTGAGATTTGTAGCTAGGGAGGTACTCCAAACTCTAGGTTAGAGGGTTTTGGAGAAATGGGCACACAAATAATTTTGTGGGTTTAGAACCCAAGCCTGTCGGATTTTCACCCAATCATTTGGGTGTGAATCTGTGATGAGGTTTGATGATGATCATGATGGAGATGATAGGACTTTGAGAGCAACAAAAGGCAACGAAAATCATTGAAATTCGAGCTCTACAAATGAAGATATTAATATTTGAAGTTATGTGTGGGAAAAGGTGGCTCAAGAAGAAGGGTCAGCTTAACTTAAGGAATTCCCTAGATGGGATAGACCTTGCCCTAGAGTCTTGTATAAAAATAGGTGAGTTAAACGTCATGTTGGGAATGGGATCCCCCAAGGATAGTTTTGGGGCTAAAAGCCCATGTTTTGGGTCAAATTTTGTAATAAAGTTGTAAAGTCTCCGCATTTTGTGGTCACAGAGCACGAAGGTGTCATGAGTCATAAAGGGTTGTCCACCCTTATTTTGTAAAGTAAAGTCACCTGTAAAAGATCTACCCATGGTCCGTGGCTTATTTTTTTAAAGTAAAGTCGCCTGTAAAAGATCTACCCATGGTCCGTGGACCATGGGATTGTATAAAAAGAGCTAAGTAAGTAAGCTCTAAGTAGTTTTGATGAGCCATAAGTTGTAGAAGAAGTCTTGAGCAATAAGGAGAGAAGTCTAAGTTTCGGGTTGTAGCGTAGGTAGAGGCTCTGCAGCTGAGTGCACAAAGGCCTAGGGTGGAAGTTTGCAACTGAGTGTGCAGACCCCTGCAACTGTGTGTGCAGGGCATATAGAGTTTGTAATCATTTGAAGATATCAATAAAGAGAAGCATTCTGCAAAATCTGTGTCTTTGTTTCCGGTTAATGCATCTTGTCATATTGTGTATGAATTTCATTTATAATGCTTATGTGATGCGCAAATGTATGTAATTATGTTGGATAATTGAACGCAAATAAGGATATCTATTTACGTGGAGTTAACTGTGATTGTTTAATAAGATAAGACACTTATGCTAGGTTGGGAATCTGCACGATACGCTGCCGTAGCAGCGCGAAAGTACCTGAACCGTAGGTTAGGGCTATGCAAAGGCCAATCGTACCCCTTTGCAGAGGTATTGAAGGGAGGAATAAAGGGCTAGACTGACAGAGCACTAGAACTTAATGACTTGTGCGAGAGCAGGAATAGAAGGAATAAACTGACATCATAACCATCTCAGGGTGCAGAAACTTGGTTCCAGCATCCCCCCATACTGCTTAGGCTGAGACTTCGGTTCGCATTCCGTGCTCTGATGCCAAAAGGGCCAGTAGTGTAGGGATTTGTTTGGCTAACTAACACTGAACCTGGGTCAGGCCCCACCAAGCCAACAAATGGTTCCGTTGCCGGGACCAGAATCTGCATAAGAGATGTGCGATGTCATATCGCTCGAATCCAACTAAGAAAGAGATCAGAGACTGGTTGGATAGAAAGATCCATGAATTCGCGGCGCAGGAGAACAGAAATATGCGACTAACAAAGGAACAATGGCTAGATAGGTACCTATACACAGAGATCCACGAGATCTTTTTCTGTTCCTTTCCGGTTGAGCTATACGAGTGGATCACGAAGCTAGCAGATAGCCAAGGAAGGTGGAGACTTGACGGTCCTATTGTTTGGACCCCAAAGTTAGCACAGAGATTGGAAGCCTCAGAGGATAAGATCGCCCGCGCTATCGATCATTGGCTCAATCGCATCATAGGAGGATTTGTGATTGAATTCACGGTCGATACCTCAGTCAGCTACAACGAGGTGAAGTGACGCTTTTTCAAAGGTCCATGAGCTAAGTACTTAAAGTCTTTGAATACCTGGATTAAAATCTTATTGTGCGAAAAACAGGTTATGCAGCTATCTTGATGTTCAGAGCTACATGAAGTGGAAAGACTTACAGAAACAAAGGAAGAAAGGGCCCTGAATATAGTCCATTGATTTCACCTCCATTGGGTGATGAAGAAGGAGTAGCACAGGCTTCTCCACTAAGTGCTATCCAATTAATAAGACAAGGTTTCCTGCGACTGCTACCTCCACCCAGACCATCTCCAACTTCACCCCCATCACCTGCAACTTCACCTGTACCACCTCCACCTCCACCGCAGTTTAGAATGGAAAATTTAGTGAAGCTGCCTTTGTTTAAAGGCTTGGGAAATGAGGACCCAGACCAGTTTTGGTTCGTCGTGAAATCTGTATGGGAAGCTCAGGGCGTTACATATGATCACATGAAGAAGGCAACACTGGTTAATTCTATGCAAGATCGCTCGCTAACCTGGTAAATTAAATACTGCAATGATAACCCAAATGCTGGAGTGGCAGACATCCAGACCACACTGAATAAAGATTTTAGTAGGCCTAAATCTGAGGCACAGTCGATTGTGGGGTTCAAGGAAATTGTGATGAAACCAGGCGAGACACCTTGGGAATTAGATCAGAGATTGAAGTGTAAAATCCGTGAAGCTAATATGAAATTAACATATGGACAACACCACGAATGGTTCATGGCTTCGCTCCTGCCACACCTAAGGGTTGTGCTGTCATAATAGAAGATAATGACTTAGGTAGAGGCCTTGGAGATTGCAATGAGACTGCATTAATAACCGCTGAGGGATCCAAATCTAGGGGTTCAACAGATCCATGCGTAGTTGAAAAATCTTTGCATTGAAATGCAAAGCTTGAAGCAGGATAAGACAGTTCGACTGGAGGTGCGCGAAGAGGTATGCTGCCTGAAATGCAAGGGTCAGGGGCATGACAAAGACCATTGCCTAGTCTTTGCAAACTATATTACAGGAGGAGGACTAAATCCTTTGAGGCCGGATTCCCAAGCAGGACCAAGTGTGGGGCCTGCATTGTTGTGCGCTATAGGTCAGGTAGTAGGAAAACATATGAAAAATAACTGTGATTTGCTGCAGGAGTTTGTACAAACACCACAACAAATCTTCTACAAATTTTGTAGGTTGGTAAGGCATGATGAGTGCAATTGCAGAAGTTATGAATTGATGATGGATAAAACACCCGCCTATAGGGTTCAGGCTGAGACGCCACCCTCTGACCAGAACACGGGGATGGCACGAATAGGCTTTCAGGGGCGTGGACGAGGCCGAGGCAGAGGAGGACCTGGTAGAGGTCGGGGATAGCTAATCTGCTACAATTGTGCGGGACTAGGACACTATGCCCACGATTGGAATAACCCAACGCGTCCATCGTGCAAATATTGTACTTTGTTTGATCATGAAACAGAGGACTGTCCTACGCTGATAGCGAGGATATGCAACAAAGGGACACTACCTCCTCAGCCGACTCAGAACCTGCAGATGATGAGGTTTGAGCCTTACGAGGAGGATCCGAATGTAAATATAGTGCTCTGAAGTGGAATTGCAACAGGGGCTGATAAGGGGAAACAACTGGAAGACAACGCATGGGTTCGCAAAACTCCAGCGAAGGAGGCTAAATTTGATCTGGAATGTGCACACAAAACGTTCATGGAAGCAAAGAAGAGCTTCGCTGAGCCCTCCTCCTCAGGGAGCAAGAATAAGCCTGATTAGGAGATGGACCCTTCTATGCTTACAACCTTCCTAGAAACCTGCATGAAGTTGTTGTGCGATAGCAAGGCCATGAAGAGATTACAGGAGCTTATAAATAGATGCGCTGGAAACACTCTAGGTGAGCCACGTGTGGTACGAAAGATTGGTAAGCATAAAACAAGGACATGACGAGAAATGAGGCTAAACACATAGATAGGAGAGTACGAAATGGATTAGGTTATTTTGGATCTGCGATCTGACACGAACGTCCTACCAAAAAAGACTTGGGAATGGATGGGAAGACCCACGCTGCAGTGGTCATTGATTTAGTTAAGATGGAAAATCAGCAAAAGATCATCTCCATGGGGCAGCTGCAAGGGGTGACTGTAGATATTGAAAGCGTGAGCGCATTGGCTGACTATAGATATTGAAAGCGTGAGCGCATTGGCTGACTTTGAAGTAACATAAATTGTAGATGATAACAACCCCTACCCTGTGCTCCTTGGCATTGATTGGGCTACTGATATGAACAGGGTAATCAACCTAAAGAAGAGTGAGATAATATTTGAGAAGAAATAACTCCGCGTAATAGTACCCATATATCCTGCTGAAGGATCGCGCTACACTCAACCAATTCGCGATTATGAGAGTGATGACGATCTAGACTGTATCTATCAGATAGCAGCACGAGGCGAAGACTGGGTGAATCCAACAATGGATGGACGAATTACATGGGATCGCGAGAGTTCCCGCACCTCAGACTTTGATGAAGAATTATAGCGTTGGCAGAATCAATTACATGAAGTAACCATGCTAAGCTGTAACATGATGACCTAGTCGCTACACTATGTGCCGTCAAAGGTAAGAGATCTGCCAACTTATGATGGCTTGAATGATGTAGATATATTTTTGGATGCATTTGAGAGGGAGGTAAAAGAAAAGCAACACTTCTAGGCTTTGGACTGGGCACTGCGTGCTATGCATGCAAGGTGGTGGGGTACGCACAAGGGTAGCTTTGATGATTGGCGCAAATGTAGAAGGATGATGAGAACACACTTTGGGAAGTCGAAGGTACAAATGACAGAAAAATAGGATGGGAAGGATGATCCATGCACACACTTAGCTCAATGGGCTGAGGCTTATGGAGCGAAGCCACAACCTGAATGGGTGCACTTGTTTTGTCACACCCTGGATGTCATCCCGATGAACTGGTACTTAGAAATAGAGCTCCGCCATGGTACATGTGAATGGGATATTCTGTGCGAAGGAATCATAATGACATTCAACTTTGAATACGGGTTTGACTGTATTGACAAAGAGCTACAAGAAGTGAAAGCAACAATCTTTAGGGTACCGTAGGATCCTTTGGACCTGATTCAACTCGATTGGACCACTCAGCTGAGTCACGCGCTAGAATGCCAAAAAAGACCACTGAAGAAGAAGATGAGGATCCACGAAAGATTAACATCCCTGAAACAGAAGGTCATTGCGAGGTTGAAGGAGCGTAGATTGAGAATCCTGATATAATTGTGCCACTAAAAACGAAATAGGTGAATATTGGTACAGAGGTCGATCCCAAATTCGCGAAGATTAGAGATTACTAGGATGATGCGACGATGGATAAGGTCGCTGAATTGCTCCGTGAATACTAGGATTTGTTCCCTACCAAGTTTACAAATCTAAAAGGGATAATAGGAGACCTGGGTGTTATGAAGATCACGTTGAAATCCGACGCGAAGCCGGTTAAGTAAAGACCTTACCATCTCAATCTGAAGTATAAGGAGAAGGTATGCTTAGAGCTAGACAAGATGCTTGCGGCAAGCATCATTGAGCCCGTAGAAGAATCTAATTGGGTAAGCCCAATGGTAGAACAAGAAAAGAAGAAAAAGGATGAAATAAGGATATGCGTAGATCTCAGGAAGTTGAATGACACTTGTGTACATGATCCTTTTCTGACTTCGTTCACTAATGAAGTGTTGGACAATGTAGGTGGCCAGGAAGCATATTCCTTCATTGATGGGTTGTCTGGGTACCATTAGATCAAAATCACATCGGAGGATAAAAGCAAGATGACCTTTTCGACTGAGTGGGGGTGTTTTCAGTACAATGTAATGCCTTTCGGATTGAAAAATGCACTTACTATTTTTTCACGCGTAGTCGTTATAACGTTCAAGGAATTTATTCATAAGTTCCTGGAAGTGTACTTTGATGACTGGACTATGTTTGGGCTGGTGAAATGTGGCAAGCTTGCGCCTAATGCTAGATACCTGTTGAAGATACCAAATCACGCTCAATCTAAAGAAGTTCCTATTTTGTGTTCCTTTTGGGACCCTGCTGAGTCATGTGATTTGTAGACAGGATCTGATGGTAGATCTCACGAAGATTGCAGTGATACTTAACTTAGAAGTGCCTAGGAGTGTGAAACAGTTGTGCACTACCCTAGGACATACTATATATTACAAAAAGTTTATCAAACGCTATGCCCAGATCACCGCGCCTATGGAGAATTTCTTGAAAAAGGATGTCACATTCTGCTGGGACTAGGACTATAAGAAAATCTTGGATGTATTGAAGAAAAAGATGGTCACCCCGCCGATTTTAGTCTTCTTGGATTTGAAGAAGGAGTTTCATGTACATGTTGATGCATCATGTACAGCACTGGTAGTAGTAATGACACAGGCTGGTGGAGGAGACTTATACCATCCTATAGCATTTGCAAGCAGAAGGCTATCCAAGGTGGAGAAGAACTATTCCACCACTGAGCACGAAGGGTTAGCCATGGTGTACACGCTCCAGAAGTTTAGACACTATTTGCTGGGGGCCATTTTAAGATGTATACAGATCATTTTGCGTTGAAATACCTGGTCAATAAGCCCGTGTTGGGGGGAGAATCTGTAGGTGGTTGTTATTGTTCTAGGAGTATGATTTTGAAGTTATTGTGAAGCCTGGACGACTGAATGTGGGACCAGAACATTTGTCGCACATTGAAATAAGGGAGGAGCCCACTAATTTGGAGGAGGGATTTCTTGACGTGAAACTTTTTGCAGTGCACATCGCAGATGATCATTTTGAAGATATCATACACTTTCTAATGACAGGAACTACCCTGGAAGGTTAGACCGTTTAGTAGAAGAAGGAGTTAGTGGTGTGTGTGACATAATTTTCTATCATTGTCAGACATCTGTACAAAATGGGGTCTGATGAGATATTGCGACGATATGTCTCGGAGTTTGAAAGGAGCAGTATCCTCACGGATGCTCATGGGGGCACCATAGGAGGATATTATGCAGGGAGAGCGACTGCGTAGAAGATTCTACGTGCAAGGTTGCGGTGGCCAACCCTCCACTGGGATTCAAAAGCTTACTGCAAAGTGTGTGATGTGTGTCAAAGGACTGGAAGGTCATCATGGAGGGATGAGCTGCCTCTGAATCCACAGATGACATTACAACCCTTTGAAAAATGGGAATAGACTTTGTGGGACCCATTCATCCCCAAGGGAAGAAGACGGGAATAGACTTTGTGGGACCTATTCATCCCCAAGGGAAGAAGATGGGAGCAAGGTACATTATTACCGTGACGAAGTATTTGAATCAATGGGTAGAGGCATGGCCTGTGAAGGATTGCATAGGCTCGACTACTGAAAAGTTCCTCTTTGAGTGTGTCCTGACGTGATTTGGGGTCAAAATATTTTGATGAGTGATCACAGTACGCACTTTCTGAATGAGATGATCAGTGCGCTGACGGAGGAATTTCAGGTATATCACCAGAAAAGCATGCCTTATCACCCATAGGCTAACGGGACGGTGGAAGCGCTCAATAAAGTGATAGAGAACACATTGACCAAGGTTTGCAATGCTCATCGAAGTGATTGGGACCTGTGCATACCCACAATACTATGGGCCTATCAGATGACATGCAAGTTGAGTGGACAAACACCCTTTAGGTTTGTATATGGTGTTGAAGCGGTGATGCCCATGGAATACATTGTGCCTAGTCTGCACATAGCGACACTCATAGGTATGATGGATCGCGGAGCCATGGAAGAGAGGCTTGCGCAACTGGCTGAGCTTGAGGAAGAAAGATTTCTGGCTGGATTTCACCAATAGGTCCAAAAGCAGCGCGAAAAAGAATGGCATGATCGTCACATTAAGCTGCGCATCTTTAAGGTAAATGACCTAGTTTCGTTATATGACAACAAGTTTGATAAATTTCCAGGGAAATTTAGAATGCACTGGTTAGGGCCCTATGTCATTAAGGAGATTATCGATGGAGGAGCGGTACAGCTGGTCAAATTGAATGGAGGTCCCTTCCTAAGAAAGGTGAATGACAGTTGATTGAAGCCATATACCGGTGGTCCAGCCATGTGACTATATGAAGGTAGCACAGTCTTAGCGCTCCAGGTAGCTGAAAGGAGGCGCGGGACTATAAACTACATTGCCTGGGATGGAGAGCTGCGCGATTGGAGGATTGTGCGAAGCAACGAAGTGTCACAGGGTTCGCAGCAACACGAAGGGAGCTGTGCTACCTAGGAAGAAGTCGCGCAGGGTGGCCAGAAAGTAACTGTTAAAGTCACTGTTCATGATTTGACGGTAGAAATGTGGCTAAATGGAGTGGGCGTCTGACATTTAAGGTGAAACTTATGGGTCATATCCTTGAAAATCTGCTGCCAATTCGGAATTAATGAACCGAATTTTGAGGGAATAGTCGGATTTGAATTTAAAATTCCCTATAAATTACAGGTGGCTGCCCAACGAAAAACATTTGGCATTTTGAGAATTGAGTTGTTGAGCTCTCAGGCACACATGAACCAAGAATTCTTCGAGGCTCTGATAGAAAATCTAGCATTTGAGAACTTACCAGTGACATCACGAGCATTGCTGATGAGCGTTATTTAGGCACTCACAGAAGCTATAGATACCGAAGAAGTAGCAAAGGAGTCGGTGCTGGAAATTATTATGGAGGTAGAATTAGCTGCTCCAGAGGTTTCTGAAGTATTAGCGGAAGTCCCTAAATCGCCAAGGATGCTGAGACCAAAGCCCACCCCAACCAAGGAGAGCGCGGAGGATAAGAAGGGAAAGCAGCCTGCAATATTGGTGTGCACGTCACCGAGAAGAAACACTCCAAAGGACAAGCCAACCGCACAGGAAAAGGGCAAAGCCATCAATTTGGAGCCGGAGGAGGAATAAATCGAAGACATCCCGATGGATGATGAGGATGTGGGAATAGACGTGGAGGAAGTTGAAGCCCAGGGTGTTGACACTATCACTCAATTCCCTGAGTATGTCCCTCCGCGCAAAGGCAAGGCCAAGGTACCAAAGGATGTCGACAAGAGCAATGTCCCCTTGCAAACACCTCTGTTGCTAGAGCAAGAGAAAGGAGGGTCCATCAAGGCCACTAAGACATCATTGGACCCAATCATCCTCACAGAGGGTGATTTGCATGACATCGGTGACACGGTGTGGGATGTCACCGCGGAGGCCCTACAACAGTTTGAGCAGCAACAGTAACTAATCTTGGGGGCTATCCAGACAGGTCTACAAGACCTGCAGACCCACGCATCAAAGGTTGGCATGGTGTCCACCAGCCTTGCTATTGGCACTTCAAAGCTTGTCGAGATGCTGTGCGCGAAGGCCTCCAGCGCAATAGTGCTGCCTGATGGAGAATTGACCATGGAGAATAAAGCTGATAGGCCCACTATCAGCGCCCTAAAGGGAGTAGGGTTGAATATGGTAGTGCTCCCTCGCAAGGCGCTCCACCTCTCGCAGGATGGAGTGATTGCAGAGCTGAGGGCCTGTGAGCACTGTGCCCTAAAAGTGATCAACCAACAGTGGATTAACAATGAGCAGATGACACTACAATGAGACTCTGCCATCACTGCTTTGACCGAGGTGACTGACCAAAACAAGTGTATACTTTAGGTCGTAGAGGAGGCATGCCGAATGGTCCCAAAGTTGGCCATTCTTGAGAAATAACTAGTCGAGATGCGCGTCCGCATGCTGGCTACAGGGGTGCGCGACAATCGGACAGAAATGGCGAGGGTTCAGTTGGAGTTGAACCTGCAGATCACCGAATTGAAGTTGAAGGCTTAGCCTTCAACTCTGATAGAAGTGAAGGAGTAGCGTGCAACCACTGTCAAAGAGGCAATAGCCGTGGTTGATAGTGCAGTAGTAGATTGCACATAACTTTTTGAGCAGTTGTTCGAGGTCAGCTTGCAGGAGGACCCTAATGTAAAATGACTGGAGATAGAAGCGCATGAGCTACAGTAGCACTATGATGAGGTCAAATGCACAACGCGAACTGTCGCGCTCACACAGAGATTGGCAAAGCTACAGGAGGCCAAACAATTGAAAGAACAGGAGGATGCAGCGCTGCACAAGGAAGCAGTGCTGAAGGTGCGACTAAAGACTTGGATGGATGAGGCTTACATGGTCACACCCTCTATTGAAGGAAAGCTTGTGACTCTGCAAGCAACTCAGCAAAAGCTTCAGGTCGACAGTTCAGGTGCAGTGATCGAGCAAATGGTGGAAGACGCGAAGCAAGCGGCTGCACAGTGCACTGCCGAGGTTGCGGTCATAAGGGTCGAGTTGGGAGGTATTCGCGCTAAGATCTCCACACCTGCTGAGTGACTCGAGGGCGAGTCATGATGTTTGTGTTGGGGGCCTACTGGGAACGGGATCCCCCAAGGACAATTTTGGGGCTAAAAGCTCATGTTTTGGGTCAAATTTTGTAATAAAGTTGTAAAATCTCCGCATTTTATGGTTGCGGAGTGTGAAGTTGTCATGAGTCATAAAGGGTTTTCCGTCCTTATTTTGTAAAGTAAAGTCGACTGTAAAAGATCTACCCATGGTCTGCGAACCATGGGATTGTATAAAAATAGCTAAGTAAGTAAGCTCTAAGTAGTTTTGATGAGTCATAAGTTGTAGAAGAAGTCTTGAGCGATAAGGAGAGAAGTCTAAGTTTCGGGTCATAGCGTAGGTAGAGGCTTTGCAGCTGAGTGCGCAGAGGCCTAGGGTGGAAGTCTGCAACTGAGTGTGCGAACCCTCGCAGCTGTGTGCGCAGGGTGGATAGAGTCTGTAATCATCTGAAGATATCAATAAAGAGAAGCATTATGCAAATTTTGTGTCTTTGTTTCGTGTTAATGCGTCTTGTCATATTGTGTATGAATTTCATTTAAAATGCTTATGTGATGCGTGAATGTATGTAATTACGTTGGATAATTGAATGCAAATAAGGATATCTGTTTACGTGGCGCTAACTATGATTGTTTAATAAGATAAGTAAGACCCTTAAGCTAGGTTGGAAATTTGCACGATATGCTGCCCTAGCAGAATGAAAGTACCTGAACCGCAGGTTAGGGTTGCGTGAAGGCCAATCGTACCCCTTCACGGAGGTACTGAAGGGTGGAATAAAGGGCTAGATTGACAGAGCCCTAGAACTTAACAACCTGTGCGAGAATAGGAATAGAAGGAATAAACAGACATCACAACCATCTCAGGGTGTGGAAACTTGGTTCCAACATCCCCCCATACTGCTTAGGCTGAGACTTCGGTTCGTGCTGCGTGCGCTAATGCCGAAAGGGCCAGTAGTGTAGGGATTTGTTTGGCTAACTAATGCCGAACTTGGGTCAGGCCCCACCAAGCCAACACCTCATTTGAGACACATACAAGGAAGAAAATCAAGAGACATACATCTGATTTTTGGCCGCATGTTAGAGGCAAACCTCATGAAGGAGAAAGGGGCTTGTTTTGGTTTCTTTTATGACTGTTGAGAAGGCCACAAGGATTTGACAACTAGGCCGCATGGAATGGAGGATTGTTTGGTGCCCATTTTATGTTTATTGTAGGTTTGATTAGTTGTAGACAATAACTATTTTGCTAGAGGGAATTCTAGGAAGGTTTATGGTGACTTCTATGTGTGGACAAACCTTAGAAAAGGAGGCCACATATTTGTATAGGCTGCTAGAGTAGGACTGAGCCCCATGCCTCAGGAAGAGAGGGGTCATATGACTGGTTTGGGGTTGGTATTAGCCAAAAATAGTGAGCTTATAGGAGTTGTGACCTTGTGGAGGGAAGCAACAATTGGGAAAAGGGTCTTGAAGCTTGGAAAAAGGGTTGACATGGGAAATTAGAAGTCCTAACCAACAAAAAAACCCTACAACAATGTCACATCAAAGGTATGTTTGATGATGTATTAAGTTGATTTGTTTTTCTAGATATATGTGGGTCTAGGTTGGACAGTTTGTGAAGTCTGTTAGCATCCAAGAGGAAGGGTGATCATAGTGGTTGTATGCCTTAACCAGTGAGAAAATGCTACAGTAGTTTGTTGAGCCCATATTTGTGCAATAACTCCTCTATTGTAGAAAATTCTCAGATCTCTAGATCAATAAAGTGTGATGGTGTGTGAGAAAATATGAAGGGTCCATGTTGGACAATGTATTGGATGCTTGTGGACTGTTGGAGGGAAGCATGAGAGTGGACCAAATGTGGTCTAGATTAGCACCTTGATGGACTAAGGTGGCTGCTAGGAGAGGCAGAGTTGGAGAAACCTAAAGAATAACTTGGGAGGATTGTAGAGGCTTTCTTCAAGCCTTAAGGAACAAGCCCTTTGAAGGAATAAGGGATTTTTAGAAGTGGAAAAAGAAGAGCTCATAGGTCTAATTATCTAGGAGCAGTTTGAGTAGCCCTAGACTTGCCTTGTGGAGAAGGAAATTTATAGTACAAGAAAGGTAGTCCTCCTAGCTTCTATTCATTGTTGGAGAATGACTTCTAGCAGTGGTAGGTAGCAACCCTTCGTGCCCTATGTTAGTCTTCATTAGAGCATTGCAAGAAGACTATAATAGGAAGAAGTCCCTAAGTAGTTGAGGAGCAACAACGGGTAGATGAGAGTTGTTCACAAACAGAGTTGTGAACAACTTGAGAGGAGTCTTGAGGTGTTGATGCGTTGAAGGATGGAAAATCGACTAGAGAGTAGATTGGAGCCGAGATTTAGTGGCTAGATGGACTTGGTCCATTGGTAGAGGCAAGTGTTGCAGATCGGGAGTCGAAGGACCAGGCAATGTGTTAAGGGTATGATCGAGAGGAGCTGAGAAAGTGTGCTACAACTAGATTGTCAGAGTATCTTGATCAAGACAGATTGGTGGTCATCACAATAGAAACTAAGCCCTAGTTGTTGTTATCTTATATCAATGGATGTATGACGGCCACAATCACTAGTACGAGAGCGCTAGACTATTTTATATCAGTTCGATTAATATAATGAAGTTGGGTTGTTGTATACAAATTGTAAATAGTTGTGTATATTTTATGCACTAGTAGATTTACTGTTGTATATTGTTTCGTTATTGCAAAGTAGTTTTATGTGATACTTGGATTTGGTAGCGTCAATGATTTAAGATTCTATCCTAGACTCTAGTATCGTGGAAAAACAACAACTTGCAACTAGGATTTTGGCTTCCTTTGACTTTGACCAAGATTAAAGGAGATTTTCGAGACTTTTTTTGTGGCACTTTGACCAGCTGAGCATGCTGCATTCTTTGACTATTGACATAATTTATTTGGAGGAATGTTTACCATTGACCATTGACTACTTTCTGTCACTGCTGTTATCATCGACTTTGACCAGATTTGACTATTGGCTCACATTTTGGATATTGGTTGGTTGATTTGTTGGACAAGTCAAAATTTTGACTTTGATTATTGTTTATGGACTTGGGCTCATTGTACTCTTTTCTAAACAATTTATGACAATCTAATAGAAGAATAATTTCAAAGGGTTTTCCCCCTTGTGGGTTTTTCCTTGGTCTTTGACCAAATGAGTGTCTCATGTTGATTATTTGATTATCTTCTATTGTCATTACATTCAAAGTCCTATCTTCAATTACTATTGGTTATTGGAAGAATTAATTATTGTTGAAAATATTCCTTATTGAAGAAGTGAATTGATCTAAAGTAATTGAAATAACATAGAGCAGTAGAAAATTAACACTGAGCATGGACACTCTTAGATGACCAATCAAATTTTTTTTTTTTTTTTTTTTTTAAATTTACCTAGATATGCTTCCAGTTGTCAAGCTTGCACTTGAAAGCCCCTACTCGGATACCAATGTTGAGGCTGAAAAATATGAGACAAAGGCCCGGGGGGGGGGCACAGGGTGGGGGGCGGGGTTGCATGGTGAATCAATATTGTGTCACATGGATCATTTTAAACACATTTTAGCTTTTCTTTACAATTAATTGAATCAACATTAAATCAACAACATATATATACGGACAACAGATAAAACACACAATGTAAATCATATGAGCAACAACTCATACATGAACACATGAACCATGAGAGCAACATATATCAAGTAAACATTGTCAAACACATGAGGACACTAGATGTTAGGTGGAAACCCTTATGGGAGAAAAACCACCATACTTTGCTTGTCTTTTTCTTCTTTATTATCAAAGTATTCTTTTACATAATTCACTACACACCACCTGTGTTCAAGCCCAAACTTGCAATGAATGTGAGTAACCACTCGCTCCAGGCCACTACCTAATGGAAACCGCCACTTCCTCAACTATGTAGGCCACTAACTGTTGCAAACCCCAACTTGTTAGAGGCTCCTACCTCCAATATTTTTTTTGGCCACCACTAGAAGGAAACCACCACCCCCAATTTCTCAGGACACAACCCGAAGGAAACCACTACTCCCTAAATCAACAAGCCACCACTTGCCTACTGAAGGTCTCAACCTTCAAATCCTTGAGGACCACATTTCATGCATTTTCAAATTGGGCCAACTGAGCAAAAAACAATTATGGGTCTTGTTTCATCTATTTTCAGAATGGACTCAATTAATATTCTTCTCTCATCAACCACACAATCTACAATACTTCTCTCTGCAATACAAATTCTTCTCACATAATCACTACATACAAACCCTAGTAGAATACTCTCTTTCAAACCCCAAACAACAATAACTCAAGAAAAGGCTTAGACTCAAACCCTCTCAATAGCACTATAACCACCAATGCAATTGACTACTATAACATTATGCTCAACTCTCACTCACCATACAAAACTAGTAGCCACATCTCAATAATACAAAGACAATACTACATCAGTACAGGCCCAACAACATGAATCCTCTCACACTTTGGCATACATGGTATGGAAACAATACATAGCACAAGTGTGAGCTCTTAATTTCAGCCATAAAATACCTTTTTCACTGATCTTTGAGCATAGCACAAGTGTGAGCTCTTAATTTCAGCCATAAAATACCTTTTTCACTGATCTTTGAGCCCCTGCAAACACACTGTCAACCACATAAAACAAAACAACTATATTACTATCAAAGCCACACTTTGCTACAAATAATTTATGAGCTCCAAATTGCAACGCATTACTATCATGTAAGGTAGCTCAAGTACATAAACTCTTTCATACATAAGATGCTAATTTTGTTAACGCACCGAACTTACACTCTCCATCTGCTACAGGTTACTGAATTTTTAATCATGCCATACAAAGGATACACGCATTCTGCCTTCAACCATTCACCCTAGTGCAATTTCATCCTTTGATCACAAATCATCTCTGTATTCTCATAAATGCGGGAAACTCTAAACAATCTGCTACAAGGACATGTATTGATATTTCTCCATCACACAAGTATCTCGTCTTCAACGTCACGCAGACTTCGTATAAAAACAATACACCTCATCCTCATTAAAGTCGACCTAATTGAAACAATATACCTCATCCTCATTAAAACAATATCTTTGGGACCTAATTGATCGCATTCCACTTTGTTTGGGGAGAATTGGATCAAACGATCACTTGGTTTACATTATCAAAACATCCAACCATAACCACATAAAATCATAAATGTAAACGATCACTTGGTTTACATTATCATAACATCTAACCAAGTCAAGACGTAGATTGCTGACAATTCCATGGGAAATTCCGATGGTTAAGCCTGATGTATTCATTTTCTTCAACTATAGGCAATGTTGCGGTCATAGAACAACAATCCTGGGAATATTACCGCGAGCACACAAAGGGAAGACTCTGGCATTTATGCAAGTGTCGCAGGCATCAAGAAGCAAGCCTACAACAATCCCTATAACTTGGTAATTTTAAATCTTCTCTGCCCAGATATGCTTCCACCTTCATCAGCACTTCTTCATGCACTTCTGCAACATGTGTAACACCTGCAACACAACTACATAACTCAGATCATCCACAAGCTCATCCAACCTATCGACATGAATGCACAACTGACTAACTCCATGGTTGACATCAATGTCATCATGCTGCCAATAGCTTGAAGCAAATTCAACATTTTAAGATTAGAAACTATCAAGAAAGGTTGTCCTCATATCCAAACCATTCTTCATAGTAAGCAATGGGCAGAAAACTCGAGAGCAAGAAGAGAAAATCAAAAGTATCATTATAACATACAATAGCGCAATCTTTAGCTGTAATACAAAAATATTCTAAAAGGAAATTGGGGCGGTAATACAAAAATATTCTGAAAGGAAATTGGGAAGATCAAAACACAACTTGATTTCATAATGTTAGAGATGACAACGAGTGAACATGTGAAAATAGTATTACACTAAGACATCCTATAAAATTATGGAAATCACAACAAAGGAAAGCCAAAAAGATGCGAGAAATAGTTTCCTAATGTGAAAATAGTATTACACTAAGACATCCTATAAAATTATGGAAATCACAACAAAGGAAAGCCAAAAGATGTGAGAAATAGTTTCCTAATTAATTCTTGTATAATTAGTTGTATACGGAGCCAAACAAGTCTTACAAATAATATTTATCCAAAAAGAACTTAAGGACGTACAAGTAAAAACAAAGGCCCAAAATTAAGAGCCCAAAATAATAAGTTGGTAAATGATAGAGATGAAAAAACCATTAAACATGGCAAAAAAACCAAAGGATTTTTGGAAAGAGCTATAACTAAAGAAGAAATATGAGGACAATGACATCGTCAAATAAAAGTGGCTATCACATGCTAAACAACTATATGAAAACAAAAAAGTGAGAGTGAAGTCTTCACAACAAAAATCATTATTAAATGGATTTTTTTTCTCAAAATTAGGTATAGACAAAGGTGTCAAATGTTTAGTGTCCAGAAAGGTGAAGGGAATTGAGGATCTTGAAGTGGAACACCTCAAATGGGGGTAGAAATATGTTATCCACTACATAAGAAGGATTGTATAAGTGATTTCAGACAAACTGGACAACTAAAACATCTTTCCCATCTTCAAAGGAGTAGAAAATAACAACTTGGGAAATTATAAAATGATTATGATTAGCCACTTTTTTTCCCAATTGATTGTAGGGATATTGGAAAGAAATAAGCAATTGTGGAGGAAAATGAGAAAAAAAACATGTTATAATATCCCAATTTTTCTCCTTGGAAAATTTGTAATTAAACTTGTTAAAAAGTATGCATGGATATTTTATTTTTACTACATTGATCATTACGAAATAGATATACCATGGTGTTGCAAACAATGTAAATATTACACTTTTGTAGTTAATAAAAAGATGGTCACCAAGACCAGTAAACCATGAGCCCCTATAGGGGCTATAGTTTATGATAGTGGAAAGGTAAGGGGGTCTAAGGGATTTTTTCATGTCTAAATATCCTATGTTTTTTCTACCTATCCTACCTTAAAGCCACAGTAGTGGAGAAAACCATTTCCTAGAGTTATTCCATTGATAAAAAATAAAACAGACAAAATAAAACTTAAAAGTAAAAAGGAGTGGAGAAAATTA
Organism: Pinus taeda; assembly: GCA_000404065.3. Taxonomy (NCBI): domain Eukaryota; kingdom Viridiplantae; phylum Streptophyta; class Pinopsida; order Pinales; family Pinaceae; genus Pinus; species Pinus taeda. The sequence continues at coordinate 658,247 of APFE030724392.1, forward strand.
CTACAATACACCAATTTTACATGGAAAACCCAACAATGGGAAATAGTAAAAAGGAGTGAAGATAAAATTACCACAATTCATCAATTTTACATGGAAAACCCAACAATGGGAAATACCACGAGGAAATGATTAGCAGCTTTCTTTAATCAACAAAACCCAACAATGGGAAATGACATGAGGAAAAGATTAATATCTTTATTTAATAAATAAATGAAAATATATGCATCCACCCTATAAATAGGCTTTGTTACAATACCATGGGTTAATACCATGTACTCAAAACAAATGTTAATCAATTGACTCCTTCAGTAACATTTTAGAACATGCAGGAGGTCAATAATTATATTATATATTTTAATTAATTGGATTTGGTCTCACATCTAACAATCTCCCACTTGAGACCAGATATAAACTTGAGTGAATATTTTTGCTATTATATCTATCTTCTTGCTACTAATCCTTTCCCAATATGCCTTTCATCACGTTTGCATAAGCCCAATCAAGGTTCCCCAAAACTCTTGCTTATCCCTTGAAAAACCTTTGTTAGCTATTAGCTTGATTATCTTCTCTAGCCATATTCACATATATATAGCCTTCAAGCATAACATTTTTATTTTACCAAAACATAAATAGTAATGACTAATACCCTTGAGAAATCTTAAAACCTATTTTATTGTTTCTGGATGTTGTTTGTTTGGATTTGCAAGGAATCTACTCATTACTCCCATTGCATGTGCAACCTTTGATCGGGTACATACCATGGCATACATAAGTTGCCAACTGCTGAAGCATATTGGATCTTACTCATTTCCTCTTTATTCCTATCATCACAAGGGAACAAATTGTAGAATTTTCTCTACAAATCAGCTAGCTCACTGATATCATGTAGAAATTTCACGTGCAGATCAAATTGATATATGCAATGTACCAAAGCATAATACTAGATCTACATCTACTATAAACTTTGCGGAAGCTAATCAAGCATAAGCAACATCGAGCATGAACACATATAACTAATAAGAAGGAATCAATCACACATAACACAGAAGAATTTTTCTGGGAAAAGCACCAGCCTAAAACCCCATCTCTGTATCATCAATCAAGTGGAAATCCTCAACAATATACACAAAGAATCCTCTCAAAAGCTATCATGCTCTCTTTGTACTCTGATGATATAGCTCATAGACTATCTAGGCCTGTATATATAGGCTCCACAAGTCTTCCAAGCCCCTATTTCCTTGCGCAGTTTTGATTGGGGTCCAGTTACAAAACACATGTAAATTGGCCTGATCATACCTGTTGTCACCTCAGGTCCAACTACATAGTCATAGAAGGAAGAAGCTTCCTTCCCCATGAAAGGAATACTTACTAGAAATATCCTAACATCTGATAGTACACTGTCCCACATCTAATCTCAACTGGGTCTCTGACAGAACTGACATGCATCAATTATCCATGAGTGAATACACAATTATCTAAAAATAATAGTTGTCACATGCATGCAAGCATCAACAAACTATATCTCATTAATTTAACAACTTGTTAAATTAATCTAATTGAACTTGACTGAGTTAAACTAAGTCAACTGATCCTCACAACATATAACTCATCTTTAATTCCTCAATCAGTGGAGCAAATCAAGGACATATTCCCCAATTAGTGGAGAAATAATTGCATGTTCTCACAAAGACTTCAAGTTTGCTTTTCCTTAACTAATTAAATCATGGAGAATTAATTAATTAATATTCCAAACTGTTGGTAAGACCAAATT
>APFE030724398.1:0-15901 GCA_000404065.3 Pinus taeda
AAACCTTCACTGCAAGCAGTGACCATACCACATAGAGAGAGCCCTCTCTGACTGCAGCTGGGCTAGAAGCTGCAGCCAAAAGTTGGTTAGTGGTTACCCCGGCCGTATCCTCTTGGGAGTCAAAGAGGACAACCTGGGTGTTAACAGCCTCTACGAGTGATAAGTCTCCACATTGGCCAGTTATTTCCATGGGGTCCCTTCTTGTATAGGGAAGCTAAGAAATCCTATGAATAAGCTCCACTGTGATGGGAATCGACTCCTCCAGCCACAAGTACCCATCATGCACTAGGTAAAGTATTTTCCTGATGATGAATATTATGATTAGTGCTCGATGAAAGTGTGGAATCTAGAGTAGGTGGAGTAGCCAAACCTCCTCCACCCTGCACAACTATTTTTGTGGTTGTAGCCTTGTAATGGAACATTCTTTGCTTTGTTTCATAAGTTGGCTAGTCTCAAAATATGGGAAGTTTTCAATGTCTACAAGGTCCCAATCTTCAAATTTCATCATGGGCACGTGGTCTACGACTGAACCCTCAAATAGAATTCAATATGGGAGGAGTGGGGTTTCAAGTGCACTCTTAACGGCATCCACATCCTTGGGTACTTTTGCTTTCCCTCTCCGTGGGGGGACATATTTGGGAAATTTTGCTACAGCGCACACTGGCTGAATATCTTCCACCATTTTTTCATCTAGTTCAATCTCTTCTATGAAGGCCTGAAGATCCTCCTCCTCATCATCTGTGTCAAGATTAACTGTCTTGCCCTTGTCTTCCATAGATAATTTACCCAGCCTCAAATTTTGCTGGGACATGCAGACTGGTCCCATTGCCTATGGATCCGTCTTGGGCCTCAGTGTCTGGGGCAATTTAGGAATTTCTAGTCCCACCTATAATGAAGGGCTTTGGGAAGCTTCTTCTGCGATACTTTTGAAAAAACCCACACCTATTCTGGTAGTTTTAATATTCTTTAAGCTGTTTGTAGTGGTTTGCGACTTTGGAGGCTCAAACACCGCATGGCGCTCAACACTGTGGGCTCCCTTTAACAGCTTAAATCTCAAACAAACAAGTGTTGTCTCATGGCTTGCCTTAGTAGTTTTATAGCATCCTTCTAATTTGAATTTGACAATTCAACCCATTTCTAAGTCATTAATGCATTCTTAGCGGTAGATCATCCCAAATCTAGTTCTGACTTCATGTCTTAATTGGCCACCATCTACTCCTCATTACCTTAAATTGGACATCTTGTCATGAACAGTGATACCAATAGTCACTTCCCAGCCTACCCACGTGGCAGTGTAGCCCCTTATGTGTGGACACTACCCATGTGTCCTATTGATCCTACGCGCAACCTCCTTATCACGTAGCTCCCCTACAGACTCTTTTAGAGTCCCGCACTCTCTTTCAACTACTTGGAGCACTGAGGTTGTGCTTCCTACAGATAGTCAAGTCATCGCACCACTAGTGAGAGGCCTCAATTGACCTGCCAGTTTAATCTGGGGGCCTTCCTTAGTTACCCTCATGCCAGTCAGTGCCTCGTGTTCCTACTGATGTGGTGTGCTCCCTTGTTTACTTTGTCTAGTAAGGTGTGATCACAACCATGGTAGGAGAGCTATAAATTCTCGGCAACAATCTTCTAATGCAGTGGTATGGCTGCCCATACCTTGTCTTTTCCTTCTATTGACATGACATTCTTGTGCAATTTCAGTTTCCCGTTTTTTATTTCTATGTCCATTAACCTAATTTTCTGCCTCAGTTGTATCCGGTCTTCTTCGAGCTCGCAAAGCTCAAGGTCCCCTTACAAAATGGCTTCTTGAAATTGCATATGTTCATCCCCCCATGGATGTATAATTCCTTCGTTCTGGTCCTCGCATGCTGTCTCAGCTATGAGAGTTATTGTGTGAGGATTCTTTTCCAAAATATGGCCTTGAGACTACTCATCATCCTTAGAATCATTTTTGCGCTCAGGTTCTTATGCATGGCCCCATATGCCCATCAGACCATTGGTACGAGTAGGTCCTAATCAGTTTGTCCTACTTGGTAAACTCTATTCATGATTCTTCATAGCATTTTGAATGCTTTGGCATGGAATGTTGATGGTGTGCTTCACCTTTCCTGCTACTGCATCTGGTTCTAATTTTTGATCCTTAGTCTGGGATGTGCTTGCATAGCACACATATATACCCATCAACATAGGTGGGCACGCAAGCCACTTCATCCTAGTTTCCTAGCTCTTATTCAACACTGGGGGCTTCCAGACTGTAAGCGCATCCGTTTTCTACATTTGTGCCAGTCTACAATGGTATTTTGATGTGTACTCCACCATTGTGAGGGTGTTGCACATGTGCCCATTCTAGTGCACTGTACTATTGTTGTTCCGATACTACACTTTCAAATTTTTCCATGAATTCATCCACCGCTGTCACTCCATCATATGTTGGCAATTCCCTTGCCTCTATCATCACATAACACAGTGATATAATCATAATGTTGCAATTCAACGTTGTCACTTTGTGCAACTAGTTTTCCTAGCGTTCTACTTCCTCATCTGAATCTGAAGTACAGGAATTGTCGCACTCCCACGAGATTCTCCCATCTACAGTTGGGTTCACCCAATCTTGGTCTTGTACCATTATTTGGTAAATACAATCTAGCTCATTGTCACTTTCATCGTCGTGCATTGGTTGAGTGTAGCGTGCTCCTTCGGCTGGGTCTAGCAGGACTACTACGTGTAGGGACATTTTCTCAAATATTATCTTTCGCTTCTTTAGGTTGATGACTCCATTCATATCACTGGCCCATTCTATTCCTAACAGTGTGGGATAAGGATTGCTATCATTGATAATCTCTATTACCTCAAAGTCCATTTGTGTGCTCATGCCTTTGATATCAACTATTACTCCTTCCAACCTCCCCATGGGAAAAATCTTCTGTTGGTTCACCATTCGTAATTGAATACGGGACCACTATAATGTGGACCTTCCCATACGTTCCCATGTTTTCTTTGGTAATACATTCACGTCTAAACCCACGTCTAGGATTACCTAATCCATTTCATACTTGCGAATCTACATTGTCAATATCATTTCCCTTTCAGTGCATAATGCATGCTTTCCCAGTTTCCAGACTACGCGTGGTTCTCCCAACCCTGCACACCTGGTGATCAACTCCTGTAGTCCCTTAATTGCCTTATTTTTGCATAGCAGTTACATGTCTCTTAAAAGGTAGTTAGCATACAAGGACCCATCCTTGGCTCTATTTGATCCTTACTACCTGAGTAGAGGCCTCCGTGAAGCTCTTCTTGGCTTCCATGAATGTCTCCTTTGTGAATTCCAATTCAGCCTCAGGTTCCTTTGCAGGAGCCTTATGAATCCATGCATCTTCGTCATGCTACTTCCCCTTATCCTCCCCTAAGGTTACACAAATTTTGAGCATCATGTTCACATTTGGGTCTTCTTCACATGGTTCAAACCTCATCATTTGGATATTTTGAGTCAGAGGAGGCTGGAGTGCCCCTTTCTCACGCATCTGTGTGATCAACATAGGACAATCTATCATTTCATTATCAAATTGAGCACAGTATGAAAAGGATATTCTCGTCGGGTTTGGTGCAATCATGGGCGTAGTACCCTGGTCCTCCACAATTGTAGCAAATTAACTATTCGTAGCCCCTTCCTAGTCCCATTCCTCCTTGTCCTTGACCTCACCCCTGAAATCCATTGCACGCCATCCCCGTGGTTGGGTCAAGGCCTCACATTTCTGTCTGCATTTGATAAGCTTGGTTCTGATCCATCATTAACTCATATTTGTGACAATTACACTCATCATGGCCTACGGACCTATAGAAATTACAAAACAGCTACTCGGGAGTCTACATATAATTCTGCAGTAAATGACAATCATTCGTCGTGTTTTCCTCCTATCTGACAGATTGTGCATGATCCAAAATGGATCTAACTTAGACTTCTAAGTCTAAAATGTTCCTCACAGAGGAAAATTGAAGTCAATGGATGCTCTTGGAAATAGTCCCATTGCATAGATCTCTTCAATCTGAATCTACTACAATTTGAATGAACCAAAACAGACTTCGGATGAAGAAGCTATCGCAAAAATAAGTTTTCCCATTGTCCTTAGAAAAGGAGGCATTTCATATTAAATGTGGCCTAAGGGTTAATATTGGCCTTATTCACTAACAACCTTTGTTAAGCACTAAATCTTATAAAGAAATTTTTACATTGAAATTGAAATAAAGCACGTGGGCAGTAGTGGCCAGGCGGATCCGAAGAAATTATATAAAATGAGATAAAATGTTTGAGTTCCAAAAGGAAGGTGGTAAATGGTATTGGAAGGGTTAAACCCAATTCCATTTAGCAGAGGACACATAGAGAGGAAACTACCTTTTTGGGTAGTTAATCCCCATGCAGGTTGTGCACCAGAAATGACTGTCAGCCATTGGATTAGAGATCACCGATCAATGACGGAGATTAAGCAGACTGTTTGTTGTTTGAGGTTTAGTGCGAACCATCGGATGAAAATGTAGATCAATGGTTGTGATTGAATCGGCGATCACTTATCGGGAAGGTTGAAGGACCAAGACCCATGACCATGCAAGCATCGATAAGCGATATTGTGATATTCTGATGTTCTGATGGGCTCATCAGCGATTGATGATCCATGAACCCTCGATACCAGGGCCAATGCACATTGTGATATGCAACTTGCGATATGCTGATAAAAGGAAAACCCGATGGGAATTATGGATGCGATAGCATAAATTTTGAAATTTGGAATTTCATATTTTCTATGTATTCTCGTGTATTTGGGGTTTTGACCATGCGACAATGCGATTGCGATATTGCAACCAAAGGTGGACCCGATGGGAATATAAATGTGATTTCATATTATTTGAAGTCTGTCTAAAAGGCCCATGATGTGTTTTGCATGTGTTTTCCTATATATTTTGTTATTTGGCTATTTCGGCCAGAGAAAGGAAAAACTACCGGGTTTCCTACCCGACTATTCTTTTCCATTTTCAAATGGATTCTTGTGATGAAACAGTTGGGTTCTTCAATGATGAAGGATTGTAACCAATGTGTTACAAGAGCATGGGGAGCTCAATTGACAAAGGGGCTGATGGTTGTTGAGTGTTGGGTAGCGGAGGCCTTGCGTAACGGTTTTGGGGCTCAAGTCCCACAATTTTTGGTAATAGTATGATAAAGGCTCCACGAGGTGTGTGGAGCACAAATTGTTATGAGTCAAGTCAAAGGGTTGTTCGCTCAAAAATAATGTAAGAAAATAGAAAGTGAGTCAGTCTGCCCATGGTCTGCGGACCATGGGAATGTATAAATAGAGCAAGGCTCCAAGGTTAGAAGGTAGCTTTTGGTTTTGATCTTGAATGTTATGGGTGTATGAAGGCAATATTCTCTTTGTGTCTATAAGTCTGAGTCGAGGGTGTTAGTAGATAGACAGTGGCTCTGTAACTGTGTGCATAGAGGCTGGGTAGAGTTCATAGCTATGTGCATGGATCCCTGCAGCTGAGCATGTAGGGTGGATCTGGTTGTATTGACATAAGATAAATAAGTTAAGAGTTTCTGAATTAGTTGTGTGTTTTATTGTGAATATATCTATTTTCTTATGTTCTGAATTTATGCTTATTCATGATTGCATGCATTGGTTAGTATTATTAAATTCTCTCTTAAATACAATAGATCAGACCTATAATAAACTCATTAATAATAAAAAGCAATAGCGTGGATCTAAATGAAAGCTTGACAATAGTGTAGAGTGGCGCGAGGCCGCAGATCAGTTTGCAACTAATCTAGACCACATCAAGACATCCTCAGGGTACAGAAACCTGGTTCCAGCACCCTCCCCTACTACCTTGGGTGAGACTTTAGTCCCCGCTCCACGGACTATTGCTGAAAGGGTTGGTATTGCAGGATTTGTTTGGCTAAATCACTTTGAACCTAGGTGAGGCCCAAATAAATCAACAAATGGTTCCGTTGTCGAGACCGGGATCTACCTAGGGGATGTCTGATGTCCGAAAGCTGGAATCCTATTAAGAAAGAACTTGAAGATTGGCTGGATCAGAGGCTTCATGAGTTTGTGGTACAGGAAAATAGAAATCCGTGGATATCTGAAGAAAGGTGGTTGGATCGCTACATATACATGGAAATCCATGAGATCTTCTTCATGTTCTTCTCAATAGAACTGTATGAGTGGATCACAAGGCTAGCTAACAATCAGAGAAGGTGCAGACTTGAGCAACCAATCATGTGGACTCCAGAGTTGGTACGCAAGCTAGAAGCATCTGAAGATAAAATCGTAAGGGTTGTAGATCACTCGTTGGATCAGATAATAGGAGAGTTTATCACTGAGTTTGTGATAGACACAACTATGAGTTACAACAAAGTAGAAAGGTGCTTTCTCCAAGGACCATGGGGTAAGTACATCAAATCATTGAATACTTGGATTAAAATGTTGTTATGTGAAAAACGGGTTATGCACATCCATTGATGTCTAGGGTAACACAGAGCAAAAAAGGCTACCGAGGGACTGAAGGATTAGAGAACAGTCCTCTGATATCACTTTCGCGAGAAAGGGAGGATGAGATTTCAGGGTTCTCTCTGAGAAGCACAGTTTGATTGATAAAGTAGTGCATTCCACTAATACCACCACAGTCCACACCATCACCTACTTCACCTACATCAAACCCAACTTCACCTACCCCACCTCCACCACCACCGAGGGTTGGAATGGTGAGTGCAATCAAGTTGCCTATATTTAGAGGCATAGGAAATGAAGAACCATATCAGTTCTAGTTCATGGTAAAGGTTGTATGGGAAGCCAAAGGCATAATGGATGATAACATCAAAAAGGCTACTCTGGTAAGTACACTGCAGGTTCGCGCGTTGACGTGGTATATAAAGTACTTTAGCGACCACCCAAATTTGGGAATAGCTGCGATCCAAGATGCATTAAACAAATAATTTAGTCGGCCAAAATCGGAGATGCAGTCAATCATCAGGTTCAAGGAGATCATGATGCTATGTAGTGAAACTTCATGGGATCTAGATTAGAGATTGAAGAGTATTATCCGTGAGGCTAACATTACGTTGACTGATGCGCAACATTGCGTGTGGTTTGTGGCATCCTTAACACCACACCTGAGGAAATACTGCCACAGCAAAAGATCTCAACCCAAGCTAAAGCCTTGGAGATAGTGATGAGGTTGCACGAAATGCCAATACAGGATCCGGGTTGGGAGTTTAGCAAATCCATGTGCAACTACAAAACCTATGCTTAGAAATGCAAAGTTTGAAACAAGAAAAGGTGCCCCAGTCAGAGGCACGTGAAGAGGTGTGGTGTATAAAATGTAAAGGCCAAGGTCACGACAAGGATCACTGCCCTATATTTGCAAACTATTTGGTGAGAGGAGGGTTGATACCATTAAGGCTGGAGGTACAGGGAGGGCCAGGTGCAGTGCCCGCACTTTGGTGCACCATTTTTCAAGTAGGAGGATAGCATGCAAAAGACAACTGTCACCTGTTGCAGAAGTATACCTAGACCCTGTAGTAGTTGTATTGCAACTTTTGTAGGTCAGTGGGTCATGACGAGCAAACGTGTCGAAGCTGCGAGCTAATGATGGAGAGGACCCCAACCTATCAATGCAGACTAAGATGCGAGGTTTTGACCTAGTTTCGGGGCCACACAATGGATTCCAAGGATGCGGATGAGGGAGAGGAGGAATAGGACCAAGACGAGGGCGCGGATAGCTAATTTGTTATAATTGTGGAGTGTTGGGCCACTATGCTCATGATTGTATTAACTCGACGAGAATATCTTGTTCGTACTATGAGCAGTTTGACCATGAAATGGTAGATTGTCTGATGCTGATTACCCAAATGTGCGAAAAGGGGTTACTACAACCTACTCCATCTCAAAATATCCAAATCATGAGGTCTAAACCATGCGAAGAGGACCCTAGTGTAAACATTGTACTAAGGAGCGGTGCAACTACAATGGGAGATGCAAGGAAACAACTCAGAGAAGATGTGAAGGATTGCGATGCTCCTACAAAGGAACTTGACTTTGAGATGGAACATGTGAAGGGGATGTCTAAGGAATCTAAGAAGAGCTTCATAGAAGCCTTTGCTCTAGGTAGTAGGGATCCAATTGAGCCGAGAATGGATCCCTCCATGTTTACTACCTTTTTAGAGACAAGTGAAGTTGCTATGCGACAATAAGGCAGTTAAGGGAACCCAATCTCATAGAGATCACCCTCCGTCAAGACCATGGGATCAATAGCTATGCAGGATTAGGGGAGCCGTACGTAGTCCAGAAACTTGGAAAACATGCTTTGCGCACTGGGAGGAAATGTGAATGATGACACAAATTGGTGAGTATGATATGGATAGGTCATCCTGGATTTGGGGTTGAATGCAAATGTATTGCCTAAGCAAACGTGGGAACACATGGGCAGGCCCACACTACAGTGGTATCCTATTCAACTACGGATGGCCAACCAACAAAAGATCTTACTGATGGGAAGATTGCAAGGTGTGATAGTGGACATTAAAGGCATAAGTATGCAGAAATACTTTGAGGTAATAGAAATTTGTTGATGATAGTAGTCCATACCCCGCATTGTTAGGGATAGATTAGGCCATGGACATGAATGGGGTCATCAACTTAAAAATACAAAAGATGACATTTAAGAAAAAGTCACTCCGTGTTATAATTCTGTTGGACCCAGTCAAAGGAGTACACTACACCGAACCGGTGCGCAACGAGGACAGTGATGATGAACTGGACTACATCTACCAGATAACATTGCAAGACTAGGATTGGGTGAATCCCACGGTAGACGAGAGAATCTCAAGGGAGCACAATAGTTCCTGCACATCGGATTTAGATGAGGAGATAGAACGATGGCAGAACTGATTGCATGAAGTCAAAACACTCAATTGTAATATGATGATTAGATCACTTCGATGCGTGACAACCGAGGTAAGGAAATTACCAACAGACGATGGCACAACAAATGGGGAGGACTTCATCAACCTCTGTGGAACTTCAATGATAGAGAAAAAGTGACAGGGTGTGCCGGAAGGAGCACTATGCCCAACAATCACACTAGTGTGGTGTCCACATAGGAAGATGAGGTGGAATGGGCATGAAGGTAGAAGGCGGATGCATGTACGGGTTGGAGGTCTTTGGCGGCGAATGCAACTAGGGCAGCCACTACAAAGTAGTTTGGGCACCTGTCTACAACAGAGGGTACAACTATATGTGGTACAACCATTGACCCAACTGAATCTGTGCATGACAGGGGTTCGCTGGGCCAATAAGGCCATAAACATAGCAGGGTGTATGAATAGAACTCTATCTATGGTCAGATGTGATGAAACTAGGAAAGTGCAAAGAAATTCCCTGAGCACTTCCCCTACAGGTCGACCTTAATGAAAGGACCTGGAAAAAAGGACCTGGTAGTTGCAGGAAGCTATTCGGTGCAGCAGCTTGAGACTTCGTCAACTTGAGGAAGAGGGGGCAACGTTAAGGAGGAAAAGCGCGAGGCTGGATGAAGAAATTGGCAAAAACAAAAATCAAAGAAGCACCAATGGGCCGCACGAATGGGGAAATAAAGGGACTGGACCTAGATGGCCCTCCTACGACACTAAAACAAGTCGTGACCCTACTATCATGGTTGTGGCTACACCCTACTGATCGAGGGAGCACAACATCTGAGCAACTTGATTCGACGGTACGTGAAGGGTTCCCACAGCCCATGCTAGTAGGGAAGAGGAAGTCTCGCACAAGGGGTGTGACCACCTGACTCTCTGTAGGAGGCCCAATCTTAGCACTCCACGTAGCTGAAAGAGGGCGTGGGACTGTAAAGAAGTCTGTAGGAAGGGTGCACGATTTGGACGTGGCGTGCAAGACCAGTAGGAAGCATAGAACATGTCTGCATACCAGGGACTGTGCTGCCGCATGGGAAAGATGGAAGGTGACCATTGCAGATATTGTTCATGACAAGATGTCCCATTTAAGACACCGATGAGTGGGAAGCGAGCTATTAAGACACAGGGCTGGATGGATTTGCCATCAAAATCACATTAATGAGCCATGAATGAGGAGCACAACCGAAGTTGAAATCGAAAAGGTATATAAAGCATAGGTGGCTTGTTACCACACACCCTTTGGCCCCTTGCATAGTAAGTTGTTCTGTGTTCAAATAGAAAGATGTAGGATTAATGAGGCGTCATAAAAGAAAGCCCATGGTTTCAAGAGTTACCAAAGGTATTACAGGAGTCCCTACTCAAGTCGTTATCCACAACCAAGGATGTTATGCTGAGCTCTTTGTCACAAATGGCAGAGACAACTAAAGTTCCTAAATCACCCTAGATGCCACAGACCAAGAAGAACCCACAGGTAGCAGGACCAATCTAGATGTCTCCATGGAATCTGCGATTTGGCAAATTATCAATGGAGGAAAAAGGCAAAACCATTACTATTGAGAGTGATGAAGAGGAAGAGGATCCTACAACCTTTGTCGAAGAAATCGAACGAGAAGAAGAAATGCAAGAAGATATCCCACCAGTACGGGCTCTAGCAAAGCGGCCTAAGTATGTTCCTCCAATGAAAGGGAATACCAAGGTACCTAGAGATTTAGATTTCATTGACAGCACACTCCTCACCCTGTCTCTCCCTAAAGGGTTTTTTTTTGAAGGAACAATGACTCGCCACACCCCTACTATGAAATTTGAAGACTGGGACCTTGCAGATACTAAGAATTTTCCGCATTTGGAAACTAGCGAACTGATGGAGCAAAGCATGGAGGGGGCTATTATGACACTATAGCCATAGGAATTGCTGCAAAAGGTGGAGGAAGTGGGGCTAATCTACCTCCTATCAATTCCACATTTTCATCGTCACAATATTGGTCATCAGGAAACTACTCTACCTGGTACACGATGGGTACTTATGGATAGAGAAACCCGTCCCTTTCACGGCAGAGCTCATTCATAAGATCTCGTGGCTTCCCTATGAAGGAAGGGACCTCGTAGAAATAGTTGGTATGAGTGGCAATTTGATGATGACAAAAGCCTTGAAAAAGAAATACAAATTGGAGAAAAAGCAGAGAGGGTATGCTATTACTAGTATTCAGGACAAAGGGGTTTGCATTGCTACCTAGTTACTGGTAGGAAAAGTGATGAGGAAGTGCTGAGGTAGTGAGGTCCCAAAAATGGTCATCGCATTAGCTGAGAAATGTGCAGAAGGGGAACGACTCAATTGGGTGCAGTTCTTTTGTGACAAATTCCTGACCAACTGTAGGGAGGCCTAGGAGGAGGGTAAGACCTTCCATTATGCGTGGTTTCTTTTATCCATCCTATTGGTTACAAGTGAATTACCCAAAGATAATCAGTTTCCTTACCTGGACCAAGATTGGCAAGAGGCTATGAAATACACGTCACTCTGGGTGACGAAGGATGCTGCATGAATACTAGAAGTCAATATTTTCTGGATACTAATGGACACGAACATATGACAATGGATCAACTAGCAACCCTATCTATCTACTGAGGTATATGACAGTGTGAAGAATGTAACTAAGTTTAAGGTGGATACGCACCATGTATACATCTATGTGCGAAATGATCTAGAGCAGATGTGGACCACGCTTCCCTTCATTACCATCGACGAGGCTATTTTTGCGGTGCTGGATACCTGGCCACTGGAGTGGTGCGAACCATATGTGGTAGGGCATGATGAGACCACCATCCAAAAATAGAAGGCTGAGGTCAAGCTGTTAGCACAATAGAAGTGGAATGAACATCATGTTGTGGAAGTATGGGCAGCCTAGGAGACAGCGTAGGCTTCCATAGGAAAGGCGCCAACAGGAGGGGCTGCTACAACAAAGGATGAAATCGGCCTGAATGTTGCCACAAAGCTGGGCACAGATATAGTGATGGAAGGTGTGGTGCCAACCACTGTCGGCTCACCCTTAAAATGACCACGGTCGACAGAATGATCAAAGGCATGGAAGAACATCAAGGCATCCATGTTGGATGAGGAACTTATCACATTGACCGAAGGTGATCTATGTGACATAGGGGATACAGTTCTTGAAGTCACCCGGGAGGCACTCGATGAGGCCATGATGGAATAGGATACTGTGTTGGGGGCACTCAGTGCGTAGTTGCAAGAACTCGGAGCACAGATCTCACAGCCATGAATAGTTGCTACCCATGGAGCTACAGGTATGTCAGCAACTAAGCAGCTACTACATGCCAAAATGGATAATACTATCGCACTCCTAGTAGGAGCATTAATATTAGACAATGTGGTAGACAGAGCTGTGGTAGGCCGAAATATGGGCTGGCACTAAATTTGGCAGCCTTCTCATGCGAGAGCTTATACCAGCTCCAAGACAGTGCAATGATGGAGCTTCACATTAGGGAAGGACGTGCAGTACAGGTACTCAGTGAGTAGTGAATTAATATAGAGTGGTTGAGCCTCCAACTTGATGAAGCAGTAGCACAAAATTGGCAGTTGGATTAAATTGTGGGGGAAGCATGTTGTTGTGCCCCTGAGCTCAAGATTATGATTGATTTACCTATTGGCATACAGATCCACAAGTTGGCTAGTGGGTTCTGTGAAGCAAATGAAGAAGCAGTGATGATCTAGTTGGCACTCAACTTGCAGATCATAGAACTGAAATTGAAATCACAGCCCTCTACACTATCGAGGGTCATAGAACAGAAAAAGGCTTCATTCAATCCAGGCAAGAAACAATAGCATGTGCCATGCAGGAGTGCTCCAGCTTGTTGGATCAGTCACTTATTACTGTCACGTCACCACAGGAAGACCCAACCTTACAGTGGTTGGAAACAGAAGCAAGGGAGCTACAAAAATCCTATGATAATGTCAAGGGGACCACACAGATGGTTGCTATTACACAACACTTGGCCAAGATGAGGGAGGCCTAGGCTCTCAAAATACAAGTTGATGCCACTTGGCAGAAGGAAGCAGTGCTTAAAGAATGCATCCAACCTTGGCTTGATGAGGCATTCGTGATTTCCACCAACATCGAGGGAACGTTAGCACACATGCAGGCAGTATATGAGCTCAGATAAGCAAATGAAATGGATACTAATACATCGATGGCTCATGTAGAATGGGTACAGTAGATGGCAGAAGACTTTGTTGTGAGTGTAAGTGAAGCACAAAAGTTGTTGAATGACCTCCATGCAAAGATTACTGCACCAGCTAAGTGACTCGGGATGAGTCACGATGATTGTGTTTGGGGCCTATTGGGTAGTGGAGGCCCCGGATAATGGTTTTGGGGCTCAAGACCCATAATTTTGGGTAATATTATGGTAAAGGCTCTGCGAGGTGCACAAATTGTAATGAGTCAAGTCAAAGGGTTGTCCGCTCAAAAATAATGTAAGAAAATAGAAAGTGGGTTGGCCTACCCATGGTTCGCAGACCATGGGAATGTATAAATAGAGCAAGGCTCTAAGGTTAGAAGGAAATTTTAGGTTTTGATATTGAATGTTACGGGTGTATGATGGCAATATTCTCTCTGCATCTATAAGTGTGAGTCGAGGGTGTTAGTAGATAGATAGTGGCTCTATGGGTGTGTGTGTAGAGGCCAGGTAGAGACCACAGCTATGTGCACAGGGTGGATCTGGTTGTATTGACAGAAGATAAATAAAGATAAGAGATTCTAAATGAATTGTGTGTTTTATCGTGAATATATCTATTTGCTTATGTTATGGATTTATGCTTATTCATGATTGCACGCAAGGGTTAGTATTGTTAAATGATTTCTTAAAGATTGTAGATCAAACTTGTAATAAACTCATTAATAATAAAATGCAATAGCGCAGATCTACGTGAAAGCCTGACAATAGTGTAGAGAGGCACGAGGCTGCAGATTGGTTTGCGACCAATCCAGACCACATCAAGACATCCCCAAGGTACGGAAACATAGTTCCAATACCCTTCCCTACTACCTCTAGTGAGATTACAGTCCGCGCTCGGTGAACTATTGTCGAAAGGGCTAGTAGTGTAGGATTTGTTTGGCTAAATCACTTATGAACCTAGGTCAAGCCCTAATAAGCTAACACGGAGAATGCACGTAGAGGTCAAGAGATAACACAAAGAGTAGAATTGACAGAGGGTCACTTGGAGGTTGAGCGAACTTAGAATTTTGTGAGAACCAGAGCCAGAGCCAAGAGCCAAAGAGCTAAAGCCAGAGCTGGAGCCAGAGCTGAGAGCCAAAGTCAAAGCTAGAGCCAGAGAGCTCACAACAGACTTCTAAGAGCCATGGAGCTATAATGAAGTTGCAGAACAACAAAGAGACCAAACGATCAAGATGTTGCCAGTGTCTAGATTGTGCTGAAGATAGAAGGAGTTCCAGAGATAATTAAGAGAATTTTGAGGGAGTCAGAGGAGCCAGAAGCTCAAGAAGCTTAGAGCACTAACTGAAGGAGTCAAGTCCAAAGAAACCTAGATCTATCTACAAATTGAGGACAACCAGCAGGATAAGATGGTATTGTAAACCCATAGGTTCAGTTTTAAATGAATGGAGTTGAGTGTGGAGCTTGTAAAAATAATTTAGCCATAATCCCAAAGAGCCTAGTTGAGTTGACTAGAGCTCAAGGAGATGTAGCCTAAGATATCAAGTTGAAATCCATATTATATTGTTGTCTTATGTATTTTCTTACTTGCTACTTTATTTACAGTTATATGCATTTCATATCAATTTAAGCAAATGAACATAAGCACTTGAATAGTCTAAAGGCAATCAAAAGACATACACCTATTTCAAGTTCTTTTAATTCCGCAATTGGTTAATCATAAGCTAGATCTTGGGAATATTTAAGCTTTAGAGTGGGATAGGTTATTGTAAGCTTGACAAGAAGCCTTTAGTGCCCCATTTTAGATCAAGTGGTATCAGATCCTAAGATTGATTAACCCCACCTTCAAAGAAGGTTATATTAGAACTGGTTATAACAGAGCAGATGGTATCATGATGCAGGTGGTATCGGAGCAGAATGCTGATTGATAGAGCAAAAGACTTCTTTTCTTAAAGGTGTTTGGGGAGTCAAGGATTAATTATCTGATTGATTGTATGCTTGTTTGTAGAGTTGAAGGCAAATATGCTGTTAGCTAAGTCCAGAAGAGGAAAAGAAGGAAGAAGGTTGAAGGCATTCTTCTTATCCCAGAGGACCTCAGAGTAATCCTTGAAGCACAAGAGGTTTGTTGCAAAAGGTTGATTGAATAATCTCTTTGTTAATACTGGTTGAAGTTCTTTTGTTCATTTAGATAATGACTACTTCTACAAGTGAGTCCTCAAATTCTTCTTTCTTCGTAAGAGTCTTTGATGAAGACATGAAAAACGACTTGTCCACCATGATGGATATGGTAAGAGAAATGTATGAGGATGAAAGGAAGAGCACCAAACATAGAGAGCGGTTGAATTCCATGAAGGAAGAGAAGCAGTTACTTTCTGACAAATTGCAAGGAGTGGAGAGGCAATTTCATATTGCAAATCTGAACTTGGAAAGGATGCATGAGTTGGAGACATAGCTTTTTGTTGAAAAAGAAGCCTTGGTCAAGTATAAACTTGAAGAAGAGGTAAATAATTCTAGTTTGTCTTCAAATTACTCTAAAAATGTTTATATTGGTTCTTTTGAAAAACATACCAGAGGCATAGATTTGAAGATAATGTCCAAGATGGGCTATGAAGGAAAAGGCTTGGGCAAACATTCACAGCGTATTTTTGAGCCAATAATAGTTGAGGAAAGGCCTAAGTATTTGGGTCTTGGATATGGATAGTCTTATGGAAAAAGTTCCAAAGCTACCATGAAGGGCATTGAAACAGTTCCAAGAAGGAG
>APFE030724404.1:20605-42662 GCA_000404065.3 Pinus taeda
ATGAAGAAAATAGAGGCCTTATTGATAAAAAGGCTTATGAAGATCAATTGGCAACCTTTTGTCAGTTTCGCTTTGGAGCTCTCTCATTATTCTCTCTCTCTCACTCTTGGACACTTAAATTTTTCTTGAAGCAATTTTTGCATTGGAGCAAGAAAGGAAAAAAAGGCAAGAGGAAGCAAGAATCAAGCAGGGAAAGTCATGATTAAGCAGCTACAACATGCTTCATTGTAGGTATCAAATTGCATGTGTATTTTCCTTGCTATATTTTGCATGCATGGTATTACATGCGGTTCTTTTCTATCATGGCA
Source organism: Pinus taeda (assembly GCA_000404065.3). Lineage (NCBI taxonomy): Eukaryota > Viridiplantae > Streptophyta > Pinopsida > Pinales > Pinaceae > Pinus > Pinus taeda. The sequence continues at coordinate 20,914 of APFE030724404.1, forward strand.
TGGGTTTTTCCAGGTGTAACAGTGTTTTTAGCCTGGCGTTGCGATTTCTGGATAGCCATGGTTTGATGGGGTTCTCATGTTTTGGTTAAGCTGGATTGTCGGATGGATTTGAAGTTGAGTGGCGTGGATCTCCAAATGATAGAGCACATGGCCTAGTGGTCCCTGAACTAGATTTTGGATCATGGTAAAGCCACTGTGCTAGAGACCCCTGAGCTAGTGTGTGGGTTGTGGTAAAGCCAAGATTGCGTTGCCTCGGTGGGCCTAGGAATCCTTGCTAATGAATGGAAGGATATACGGTAAAGCTAAGTGGTGGTTTTCTCTCTGTTGGGCCTAGTAATCCTGGGTTTAGGATATATGGTAAATCTTGAAGAGTGGGTCTCGGTTTAGGGCCTAGTGATTCAGGATGGATTATGGTAAAGCTTGGTTTCTATTGATGAGAGTGAGGTGGTTTAGCCTCGGTATACCTTGGTTGGTTCTTTTGGTTTGAGTCCCACATTCATGCTTAGAATATGACATGAGGGTGATTGGCTGAAAAAAGATTCGGCTTAGCCATTCTATGGTCAAGTGGAACATTGTAGTCCCATCTCTAATTAGTTTATAAACCCTCATAACATAGATTTCAAATTTGTTAAATATAATTTATTAAATCTATTATGATAAACTACTCAATAAAATATCCAGAATAATTTACGAATCACAATAGTCATTTTCCCATGGTAACCTACACCTACTTGTCTCCCGCACAGTTCCCCATAGCGTGGGCTGGGCCGTATCCGGTGAACTACCAATAATTTATGTCCAACCCAACAGGCCCAACGGTCACTAATGGTAGTGTGCCCCGTCGATCAATCCCTTCTCAACCGATACATCCACTTGTTAGAATATGTCGGTGAATAACATGTTACAATCGAACACATACGAAAATCCAATTTATAATATATTCTTTTAGAATACGACAATACCATCGTATAAACTCCTAGTGGGAGGTTTCCTTTCCCTAGTGGTAACTACTTCGACACAATTGACCATTTTGATATATAAAATATTAAAAAATAATATATTTTCTTGGAAATTGTTAAAAAATATAAAACAAATTTAGTGAACAACCAACCACCACTTTATGTTTGAATGACTATGTGATTGTAATATGTGTGGTGATTTTAAAAGCAAGCCTACGTTTTGACATCACATAAGTTAAAAAAAAAAAAATCATTCAATGAGCTTCACTTATTGGTAGGTTTTCAACTAGAATGTCACACTTCAGCAATAAAATAAAGTTGATGTAACTTTCAAGACAGACAACACATCCTCTATTTTATAATTAAAGATATTATTATATTATTATATTATTCCTTAATTGCGATTTTCACTTACACAGAAAGTCGTCCGAGAAATATGTTGGAAAATGATAAGCAATAGTGGAGGGGTGAAGCAAAATCCTCAACGGATATTTGTGATTTTTAAACTTATATTTAAGAGGGATAAAGAATATCGAATTTTGTTGCGCGGAGTGAAGCACGGAAAAAAGGCGCCCTCTGATTTATAATATATGTGTTTTCACTTCCCGTAAATGGATATTTTATTTTTCATAATTCACCTTTCAAGTAAAAGTGTGTACTTGTGTTTCATACCCATTATTTTTATGAGATAAAGTCTACATTTATGTTTCACAAAGTGAAAACATGTATTTATATAAAAATATAAAAATGTACGTTTACACAAATATATATATCTTCACCCATACCATAAAATATCATTAAAAAAACACATCGTGATCGTATATTTATTAGAATTTTTACGAGTTTTACAGTTTATTAATATATTTTATTGATATTAATTTATTTGGATAAAGTTAAAAAGTAGTTTATTAATGTTTTATTTTAGTTCGTTTTTAAGGCGAGTTTTTAATATGTGGGCTTAATTAATTTGCAATTACTATTAATTTGAATTCTTAAGAATTTGAATATCTGTAAAAATTGTTATGAAAGTACTATTATCATATAAAGTAAACTATAATTGTCATCATTACTTTATTACTTTATAAGAGTTTTATTAATTATCAAGTATATTAACAGAGGTTGATAGATTTTATTACTTGTCAATTTGGCAAATTTAGATTTAATTTCAATTATTATAATTTGATTTAACAGAATATGAATTTGTAGAAATGTAGAAAATATTTATTTATTTATTTTTTTCTCAGAAGAAAAAGCATCATTGTATTATATTGAGACAATATAAAAACATCGGAATATACAAAAAGTGGCCCGTGAAGCAGCCATAGGAAGCAATGAGGCCAGATACCTCTTCAAAGGTCCATAAGAGACAATTGTACGGCTTCAAAGCCAGATCAATACACATAGAACTGAATGACTGAATAGAACAAACAAAAGGCATTGAGGGAGCAACAATAGAAGTTGGGACCAAAAAAAGACCAAACAGAAATGTAAACCATCGAGGCATACAAAAAAAGTAATCAGGAAGAGAGAAATCTTGTACAAAACAGGAGTTCTCATCCATCCTTACTTCCATAGACCATGTTCCAGATGGCGATAATGTTTTGCAGAATGGAAATAAGGGGATCCCTCGAGTCTTTGAAAATTTTTGAGTTCCGCCATTTCCAGGTGCACCATAGAACAATTAAGATAAGGAAACGCTGTGGATCTCTTTGCCTGCTCCACCATTCGAACGCTACAGGGTAGAAACAAAATCAACGTGAGGAAAACCATAAAGATAAGCTAGATCATACCAAATTTGCCGAGTGGAATTGCATTGAAAGAACATGTGGAAATTAGACTCCTCGGCAGATTCGCACATCGAACATCTGCTTGGACCGTGCCAGCTTCTTTTCCTTAAGTTATCCCATGACAAATTCTTTTTGTTGAACACCAGCGATGCAAAGTAGATAATTTTCAAGGGGCATCCCGCCTTCCAGAAGACCACAGGAAACTTTTCGCGTGAGGGAGAGGCCTTCGAATAGATCATGTCAGAGTATATATCTCTAACCCACACCGACAATTGAGCGTTTGGCACGGACCATATTAGATGATCTGCCAGCCCGAAGCATTGAAACCCACGGCCACCAAGCACATCTGTGACAGATTTCCAAGACACAACCAGATTATCTGGCAAGCAAAGATCGCTTGCATCCTTCCATATAGGGGTAGAGCCATGTCAGGCGGATATGAGATTATCCCATGTAAAGATACCACTCCTGTGAAAAAAAGATAATAGATTCTCGGGAATGATAATGTCACTGTGACCGCACATAATGGGATCGATGCCAATTAGAATTCTGCTGCCAGAATAAATCCTCCATTTCAGATTCTTTAAAAAGTACACTCAATCTTCCGTAGACTAAGCCAAATAGCAGAATCGTGCTTGATCCCAATCGACCTTGATATGTACCAAAATTCCAGATGTTTACCTTTCAAGTATTTCAATTTAACAGTGTTACTCCAAGGACCTTCACCAAAGATACCTTTCCATAGCGTTCGACATAGGAGCGCTCTGCCAAAGATCCTTAAATCCATAAGTCCCCATCCACCGTGGCGCTTGGGTAAAGAGATACTATCCATTTTGGCAAGATGAAATTTCCGCTGTTCTGTCTTTCCACCCCAGATAAAATTAGTCGAAACCTTGTTCATCTTGTGAATGATGCTTGCTGGGAGGTAGAACAAGTGAGCCCAGTAGGCAGCCATCTGTGACAAGACCGCTTGAGATAATGTAATTCTGCCTGCCAAATAAAGTCTCCTATATTCCCATGCCGAAATATTTTTATAATATCTTTCTATTAGCCAATGCCAATCATTCTTTGAGTAGCCTTTAGCTTTGAGCTGGAAGCCTAGATATTTAAGGCCGTCCTTGAGCGATCTAGTCTCTATACCAAATAAGGCTGCAATCCATAACACCAAATCCATGTTGGAATCATTGTGAAAGAGGGTGGATTTCGACTTGTTAATAATAAGCCCTGTGGCTCTTTGGAATCTTTCAAGGATGTCATTTAAACATATCCATGAAACCCTACAGAGCATTACAAATAGAAGCACATCGTCCACAAAGAGGTTGTGCGATATGAAATTGCTCCTGCAAACCTTGATAGGCCTACATCTGTTTTCTAAAACCGCTTTGTTAATATGGATGCTGAGAGAGTTCATAGCCAGAATAAATAAAAGAGGTGAGAGGGGCCATCCTTGTCGAAGCCCTCTTTCAGCAAGAAAAAAAGGGGAAGGTATTCCATTGATAATAACCGCGTAGTTAACATTTTCTGCGCATGCCATAATCCACCGGATGGAATTAGGCCTCATTCCAATTTTTGCCAATAAACATCTGATAAACCCCCAGTCTAAACAATTGTAGGCCTTTTGTAGGTCGATTTTCAATATGGCCGCATCCAATTTTTTTGATATCATGGAGAACATGCATTCCTGTGTATTGGCCACGACATCCAAAATGTTCCACCCTTTTAGAAAAGCATGTTGGTCCTTGGTGAGGAAGGAAGCCAGAGTTCCTTTTATTCTTTTCGCAATAATTTTTGAGATGACTTTAAAAGATATGTTTCATAATGAGATCGGTCTAAAATCATGAAAGGAATCCGCATCCGCCTTTTTAGGAATTAGAGCAATCAAAGTGGATGTAATAATGTGGAGGATGCTACCAGACATTCTAGATGCTTCAATCATCCTCAATAGATCATGTTTAATGATATCAAAAAAATGGGTAAAAAATTCAATTGTCCAGCCATCCGGGCTTGGGCATTTGTCCTTTTTAAAGGCCTTCAAGATTCCATACAGTTCATTCTCTGTAACTGGCTGTAACAGGGACTCATTCTTTTCATCATTGAACATTTGAGGAACCAATTCGATACCCCAAAGGATGTCCTGGAATGCACTACCCTCCCTTCTACAATATTGACTCTTAAAATGTCGAACAACTTCCCTTGAAATGTCTTGTTGAGAGATGAAGAAACCCCCATTTCCATCACCGATCTTCCAAATGGTATTTTTCTCATGTCTGGCATTTGCAAATTTATGAAATAATTTCATATTCCTATCCCCTTCTTTGAGCCATATAGCCCTGCTTTTAAGCCTCCAAGTAGATTCTTCCTGCTTCAACAAAGTGTGTTTTCTCCTTTCGAGCTCCCTTATCCGGCATTTCATGCTAAAGGGACAATAGTTGGTATCCATGGATTTTATAATGCTATCCAGCTCCCGTTGAGTTTCCAGAATCACTTGTCTGTCCTTTCTCCTTTTGTATATTTTCCATTCTTTTACCAACTTTCTCACAGCTGCCATCTTGTCTCTAAAAGTCAATATCGAGGGAAGCATTGCTCTAGCAGATAAATCCTTCCAAGCGTTGGAGATGATATCATTTAAGGCAGGGTCTTCTAAACATGTTCTATTGAATTTAAAAGGGTACCCCTTCATGTATCCCTTTTCCCGCCAATTGAGAAAAGTTGGCCTATGGTCAGATACAAAAGCATTCCCAACCGAAGAAAAAGGCATACCCAAATTGTCTATAATGCCAACATGTACTATAAACAGATCAATTCTTTTGGCAATATATGCCTTCTCTGCTCTGCCATTATCCTATGTTGGCTTCATTTCCGATGGGACGATATCGACAAAATTTTTGTTCATAAGTTCAAACTTTATGCAGTCAGCAAGCGGATCCATTTTTCTGCAACATCCCCAGCATTCATCAGGGCTTAATGTAACATTTAAGTCACCTGCAACCATCAAAGATTCGATATCAAAAAGATATGATGCAAAAAACCTCTCCCAGAAAGGAATCCTATTCTTGTAATGCGCATAGGTGTTTAAAATATTAATGGGGAAGCACTTTCCCCTGATATGAGCTAAGATCACAATGCCGGCGAAACACTTGTAAGATTTGGCACAAATCCATTGGGGATCCCAAAGAGCTGCAAGCCCCCCGGACAGTCCATTAGCATTAGAGGCCACCAAGTGCCATGTTGGAAACATTTTTCTAAAATAAGAAATGGAGGCTTGTCTACTGTGCATAGTTTCCTGAATTAAAATTAATTTCGGTCGAGCTGAGTAGAAGATATCCTTTAGCGCTAAGAATTTTAGGTCTGCACCAAGACCTCTAATATTCATAGATACAATGACTGTCATTTTGAGGATTCTCCAGCCACGCTTGCTCTAAGAGGCTAAGATTTCATCAAATCATAAATGGGAACATCGACCAAAGATAGTTTCCCTACCCTGCTGTCTGTAACAATAGATCTCCCCCTAAAATGTCTGCTGCCCCCCCTGGTCTTCTTCCTCACAGTAATGTTCTTAGCAGATTGCCGGCTAATGAAAGGAGAGACATGTTTCGTAGGCTTATGGATGGTTAGTGGCTTCAACTCTAGAGATTTTCTGCTAAGGAGAAAGTCTAAATCGCTGTCACATAAATTAGCTAGAGACAAAATAAGGGAGTTAACGGGAGTGGCAGCCACAAGCGACTCTTTTCCTTTCTCAGAGGACAAGAGGTTTTTATCAGGAGTCGGCGAGGAGGACGAAATGGGAATGGGAAGAGACTCCAAAGAGATATCCTTAAGTTGAAAGGGAGGAGGGGAAGGAACGACATTATCACCTCTCGGTTCCGGAATGGGCGCACATTGAAAAGCTATGGGACTCTTCATCATAGGTCTATCAAACTTTAACTGGCTACGAGGTCTAACATCGGGATTTTGAGAGAAGGCTTGAGATGATGTCCACTGGGAAGAGGAAGTTTTGAGTGCTAGATTATTAGGATGTTGTTCATCCAACAGATCAGTCGCCGATAAGTTGTCAGAAGAAAGATTCGACCTCGCCTTACGATGAAAAACTCTGCATTTAGGAGCTAGATGCCGAGGAAAATTCTTAATGAGGTGACTTGCTTTGTGGCATGCGGCGCATCAGAAAGGGATGCCCCAAAAGTCCAATCTTTGATTGATTTTCAAACCTCTCCATGCAATCTCAATGTGATTTGGATATCCCCCGCTATAGGCCTTCTCAATGAGAATCCACGCGATTCTTTTATCTTTCTCGCCTAAACACCATGGATCTACATAGACAAATCTGCCAATTGAGTTGCCTATCTCTTCAAGGATCTCCTTGGACCACATTTCCAGGGGGAGATTTGGGAGTTTTACCCAAATCAGGTTATTAGCGGGAGTATTTTTCAACAGATCATACCCGATATACCATCTATAAAGAGCGAGAAAACTCCTCTTAAACACCCAAGGACCTTTAAGGATAGCATCAACATCAGCGACATTTAAAAAATGAAAGCAATACCACTCCTTCATGAGATTAGAGATAATGGGAGTGTATCCTATCATTGGTTTCCAATGGACAACAATCCACTTCCTCATCTCGATATCGTTCATTTCCAGAAAGTGCCACCTACCAACCAAGGCAAGGTTCTGTAAACTTTCTATTCTTTCAGAGAGATGAATGCTGTCCAACTTGATAGCAGAAGGAGGGGCTATGGTTTTGACAGGATTCCAGGATTTATTATAGTGGTTCGAATGCTCAAGGGAGCCCTTTTCCTCCTGTATAGAGTTTGTTCTCCCCCAGGAAGACCTAACATCCTTCTCCCTTTCAGCACCATGCAGAGATGGTTTAACGACCACGTCATCCAGGGTTGTTTGCCACCCCCCGAAACTAGTGTCATTTGCCCAAGCCCTCTCAGCCATCAGAGTGGCTTGAATTAGCGCCTCCATGGCCGACGCATCGGACCCACCGCCCATGCGCCTCCAAAGTGGACTACTCCTTGGAATAACAGTCGAGGCACGTATGAAGATTAGATTTCCAAATCCAATTAGTACAAGAAATTAAATGCTGATAGACTAACCACATGAGAGAAAAAGCATGGATATTATAAATGCCGAGAGGGCGGAAATGAATGAGGATGGGATCAAACTGACATAAGGACATACAGCTCGAAGGATCGAGAAGACGCCAAGTTGACACTGGGATGATCTTCCAGAAAACGAGGCAGGTACGAGCCCATAAGGACTATAATTGGGCCTGAAAGCAATAACTAAGGATGACGACACCGCACCAGCAAATTGACCAAAAATGGATGATCGTAGAAGTTCAAAAATCCTCCAGTACAAGACAGGACAAAAAAGGACATCCACCCCAATCCCGAAGAAAATATTGAAAAATTCGGTCAGAAAATGGTAGAGGGCTTCGGACCCGAAAAAAATTTATGATCCGGACAAAGGACCGAGAAAAGGAAGGATCAGTGAACTCCAAGCATGGAGGTCGCCAGGGATACCAGAGCCGAGATAACAGAGAATGAAACTATGAGGATGGGGGATCTTGACAAACAATACAACAACAATATACCTTGACGATACACCACCAATCTCCGAATCTAAACCTTACGTTTGTACATGGCTTATAAATAACAAAATACCTCAGTTTTTGAAGGACTGTCGAGAACATTATGAGGATACCCAGGAGAAGAAAAACATGCTAAAAAACATGCTCAATATTGACATTCCTTTCCATAAAATACTAGGAAAAGAAATTTCGTTCTGTACATGAGCCAATCATAGACTAAGCCATGACAACCGCACCAGTTCTAGAATAGAAACTAGGTACCAGCACTGTATTATAGAAAAACAAAACTAGAGACGAAACATCAATCCATAACTACGCCATGATTATATTCCAACGCACCGGAAACAAAATTCCTATGTACTGTAAATAACACATCATGTAAGGAAGATAGAATTACTGACCTCTAACCGAATGCATGTCGAAGGGAAAGCGAGAGCACGAACACCGGTGACATGCAGGAACACAAGAGATACTTGGAACCAGAAACAGAAACGAGAGCTTCAACGTCGTAACTGGCCAGAAAGCATAGTCTGACCAGCCAGGAAAAAAACATAGAACAGGGCCAGGAGGCAGATTAAATGGTGTTTATGCTGACTCCGAAGACAGAGACGGAAACGAGCTTCAGCGATGCAACTGGCTAGAAGGCATAGTCTGGCCAGCCAGGAAAAATGTAGAACAGGGCCAAGAGGCAGATTAAAAGGTGTTTATGCTGGCAGAAGAGGTAAGGACAGGTGCCAAGAAGAAACCTGCATGTTGATGGGAAGAGAAAAAACTAGCATCCCGACAAGAAGGAACGTGGAGCCATGCATTGGTCCATTGCAAAGCGCTTGGCTGTGGTTGGTCGGAACAACGGTTGTAGATCGATGGTTATTGGATGAGCTCGGCTCGCTCCCCCGCTTCGGCACGCGCTCCTTCAACTCCTCTCCTGGTAGTGTAATTCTTGAAACTAAATGTTACTAAAGAGTTTATATTGAATTTTTAAATATTATATATATATATATATATATATTAATATTTTTTTTTTTTTTTTATTATTATTATTATTATTTTTTTTTTTTTAATAGCGTTTTTGGAGGGGTACTCTTTCCATTTGTAATTTTTTTGATCTTTTCAATTTATTCATAATGGAGAGTGAATTCATAAAACTTATTATTGTATTTATATTATTATGATTTACTCAATGTATCTTTATAAGGTAATAATAATATAGGAGTTCACATATATGGGCAACTCATAGAATGGTCTTTTTAAATATCTATATTTTGTTCTTAAATCTTTTATGGTGTAGAATGTGGCAATGATTCATGCTAGTATGCAAAAACCTCTTTTTTGCTTTGCCTAGTTAAAGTTGATGTTGAAAAACCACTTTAATGTAGCTTTTCAATGGATGCTCATAATCTCTATAGAGGGAGATAAACAAGGGTATTTGTAATATGATTTACTAAGCCTACCTAAGGTTTTAGTCTACATAGTTGCTTTGCCACAAACTTCAACTTTACTAAAACTTGTATCTCCATTGTAATGATGGGCTCATTCAAGCCCTAGGGTACACCAGAGTTTAGTTTCCTTGCAACATGAGGGTCTCACTTAACGGACTTAGAGTTTTGACTTAGTAACTTCACATTTAGATAGAGCATTATATTCCTTGGGAGCACTATATTTTCTAGCTATACTTGTTATAGCTATGATTGAGGACCAATTTATATTCTAATGCTCTACCTTCTACGAAATTATACAAAGCTTCTTTTGTCTCTTCAAAGGTTCACTTAAACACTCATGGATTACGAGAACTAGAGATGCTTAGCTCTCTTCCTCCTAAGATGTTTGACCTTCATTGAAAACTTTTCAATGATCAATTCCTCAAATCAGCATGCACCAGGTCAATTAACTCTTACTTCCATCCCATTGACACTAGTTGGAAGACTCTCACCATGGCTAGCCTCCAAGGTAATGCGGTTACCTATGAGGCATCATAAGCCTAATCACTACCATAGCCCTATGTCTTTCACACTAATTAAGATTGGATCAATATATTATTTTTCATCCATCTCAATGTTTTTAGAGTATAAAAAAATTGGAGGAATTAACTTGCACGATCATTTTCATCAACGTTCCCAGTTTGGAAAATTCTAGGCGAAAAACTTCAAGAGCCATTTTGAAGCCTTAAAAGGCCACTTTTTGTGGTATCGGCCTTACTATGGACCTAGATTCCATAATCTACACATTTATACCTTTATAATGATGCAAGAATTTCCTATATCAGAGCTTGTATGAGAACTTTATGCCTCATGGAAGTTAACCTATCGAAATTAACCACCATAATTCAAGAGGATGTCACGTCAACTCCCGTTACTCATGGAAAAGGGGCTAGCCATGTGGGCACTATGAAGAAGACTTTAGAATGCTCAAGTTGTAATTCATATTAAGGGTTGAATGGGTCAAATTTAACCCTAATCGACTATCAGGCCTAAGACACTTGAAGGAAGAGGGGCTTGATTCTATTCTAGTGCAGTTTGTTCCATAGTTATGCAGAGTAGTTGAGAGTGGATAAGGGGAGTGAGCAAGCACATAGGCTTTGTGTTCTATAGCGCCTTATGGGACACAAGTCTCACTACTTTATATTGCATCCATTTCCATTCAGAGAAAGAGAAAATAAACAAACTTCACATTCCATTTGGGTTTTCTTTCGAAAGAGCTATCTAGGTCATATCATGTCTTGTGTTATTATGCTTTTGTGAGTGATTGTTATATTTGTTCACTATTTTTAGCGAATCTATATTTTGGATGCACACATAGTGAACAATAACTTAATAATTTTACATGCGTAGCAATAAACAATAATTTAATAATTCCATAAATCTATAAATTTCAAAATTCAAGGCATTTTCTTTATCAGATCTATTGTGACCAACTCTCTAATAAAATATCCATAAAATTTTAAGACTCACATAAATTCCTATATGGTCTTGAATACTTCTCCAAAAAAAACATGTCTCACCCAAAAAATCTTCTTTAGATTACTCTGTATCTAATTAAGATGATACTTCCTAAAAAATATTTTTTTCTTTTAAATTATTTTTTCTTTAAAATCTCCTTAAACTTTTTACAATTCGATAAATTATTTTTTATTTTTTTAAATATCAATATCTTAAATTAAATAAATAAAAATAAAAAATTTAAATAACTTCTATTATTTATTTATAATTTCTCCTACAATAACCTAAGTTGAAAGTAAATTTAAATACTTTCATTTTAGTTACTTTAGATTCCCCTCATAATAATTTATATACTAAATTTACACCTATTGTTGGGAGTTTTTCTATACTAACTTTACACCTATTATTGTTGGGAGTTTTAAAAATCAACCGCACTTCACCTAACTTTTTACACCTATTGTTGCTGGGAGTTTTTAAAAATCAGCCGCACTTCACCTAATTTTTAATCAACTCAAACATTACAGTGTACCTGTACATGGAGCTTCATTCTAGAAACTACCATTACATGTCGATCATTGTAGCTCACTTGTTTATGCAATTTTGAGATTTGTCTGTAAATTAATTGTTCATAATTTCTCGTTATTAATTAAAAAAAATAAAGATAATAATGATTATTTTCTCAATATGAAATTTTTAATTACATAAATTTTAATATAAAATCATATTGAAATTTAAATGATATGTAAGTTTAATATTTTTTTCAGAAGAAAAGCATCATTTTATAATTGAAAACAATAATATCAGAAAATACAAAAAATGGCCAGTGGGGCAGCCATGATAGAAGCAACGAGGGCAGATACAACATCATAGGTCCATAAAGAGACATATAATCACAAAACGTGATCAAGTAAGTCTATATATTTTGTAAGTTTATATATAATTTAAACTTCAAAAATTATATATTTATATAATAATGAATATTTTTTGTCAAGAGTATGTCTTAAAATTGCTTTTATTTGGTTAAGAGCCATTTTTCTCGGAAGCAAAGATACATTAACGACCCAAAACCCAGAGACATCTAATAGGAGTGAAAGTATGCCTGTTACAAACAACCATCTAGTAATTCTAGGTAACATGTTTTCCTTGAATAGCAATAATGAGCCAATATGCATTAACAACTAGTGATAGTTGTCCCACTGCTATTTTGACCACTGAATTTGATAGTTTTTCCCACTATTTAATAATAATAATAATAAATACTTTTGAATAATAATAATAATATTTTAAATATTTAGAGTTTATGGTTATGTTTCATTGATGATGAAATAAATATTTATGGAAGCTTCAGGTACTCTCATTAATAGTGATAAAACAAATATTCTCTTTTTTAATGGTAAAGAGTCGATTCAACGTCATTTGGCTCGAGTGACGGAGTTCCACATAGCTTGTCTCCCCTCTAAGTACTTGGGGGTGCCCTTGGTTCTAAATCCAAAAAGAATCTCTTGTTGACAAGACCTTCTCAAGAAGATCACCAATAGAATCAATAATTAGGTGTTTTGAGCTTTGAATTTGGTAGGGAGATTAACACTCACTAAGTCAGTGCTTCAGGCCATTCCAATATATCAGATGTCGTTTATGCAAGTGCCAAAAGTCATTTGGAAGGATTTAATCTCCAAGTGGAGGGATTTTTTGTGGTGGGGTTCTAATAAGGTGGGGAAATGGTCACTTGTGGTGAGGGAGAAAGTATCTTTCCTAAGCTGGCAGGGGGCTTAGGCTTGAGATATCCAAAAACATTAAGGGGAGCTTTAGGAGCTAAATTATGGTGGACATGGGTGTTAGGGGAAGATGAATTATGGAAACAGATATGGTCAAGGAAATATGCCCTCTCACGTCTCAGGAGGAGCATCTCAGACTTAATTTGAACATATCAGGGTCGGCCCTATGGTTGTGGGCTCAGGAGAATCACGGTGTTATGCAAAAATATGGCTTTTGGGAAATTAGGAATGACGAAATTGTACTATTTTGGGACAATGTGTTATCTCAAAATCAGACCCTGGAAGGTTGCAGACCAGGAAGACCTCAAGTAACTATTTCAAACCTACTTTAGGCTGAGGCTTAGCCTCCTCAACCTGAGAGGGCTCTCTTTTAATGGATTAATGATTTTGATTAAAGATAAGATGGTAACTCTTATAGAACAACTGTGAAAAATATGAATGGTGGAAACACATTAAACAACTATCCATTGGGCTTATGGAGTCAACAACACCTCAATATAACAATGAATTCAACCTTACATGGAAGTCAGGGCATTCAACATTTAAACATTCAGAACATAAACTCATATGGGACCACACAGTTTATAAATGTATACAGGAAGTCAGAGCACATTCAGTGAATTCTGAGTGATTATACATCCATACCACTGTAAGAATTAAGAAAAGGACAACATCACATATTCTAAACATAAAAAATCCTTCATGAATCCTGAGAAGTAAAGTCAAACATGCATTACTGAAAATGAGTCTTACATAAGCCAAATACAAGCTTTTCCATAAAATTTCCAACCCTTTGTACATTACATCTTCTTCTATATATAGAGATCTTTACATAACTTATATTCCTCCTCAAGCATGAGGGGAATTCGAATTCATCCTACTATGACACCTAATGATACTTAAAACTAACTATTAAATGCAAATGACACCTAACTAGGAGTCCTGGAGACCTAATACAACTAGGAGTGTAACTCCTTATTATGATTACAACAACCTTATCTAAACATTTAAAGCATTCTTTGACACCTAACACTCCATGAAGTCGAATTTGATGAAGCCTCCCACGTGGTCATCTGACTGCTGAAGACAAACTCTAGAAATTAGGGAACATGTTTCCCTGTTTTTAGGTTTAGGATCCTTGAAAATGGCATGTGGGACAGAGCCTTTATCTCCTCAACCATGACACATTTTTCGAAACGGAAGGAGGTTGTTGTAGTCCAGGATGTCTAGAAAAAAAACCTCTCTTTTTTTTTAAAATACTTCTCCAGCTGTCCAAACTCGATCCTTGATGTTCCTAGAAACTAGGAGACTGTCCATTGCTCTGTTCTGGCTGAAAAATGGGTCTTAGGACAGAACCCATAACGTCTCACAAAAAGCGTATTTGGAAAAAATGAAGGCATATTTTTTGAACCAATCCATGCTGAACAAAAACCTCGCTTGGTTTTTTGAAACACCTTTCCTATCGCCCAAAATGTGTCTTTGAAAAACAGGTGTAAAACAGAGAAATATACTTGTGAAAAACTGCACCTACAACAGTTTCGTAGCGCAAGTTTGGTCCTTCATTTCTCCCAACTCATGATGTATTTGAGGAAACTGAAGGAGGTTTTTGTATTCTGGGATGTCTAGAACAAAAACCTCTCTTGGTGTTTGAAACACCATCCCTACCTCCCATAATGTGCCTTTTGGAAAACCGGTGTAAAACAGAGAAATATGCCTGTGAAAAACTTGCACCTACAGTAGTTTCGTAGCGCAAGTGTAATCACACATTTCTCCTATATCATAGTTAATTTGAAGAAAATGAAAGAGGATTTTGTAGTTAAGTATGTTAGGAATAAAAACCTCTTTCAATTTTCCAAAATATTCTTTCAGTTTCTCTGGAGACCTCCTAGAGGTTGACTACTTAAAACCGTTTTTCTCCTGAAAAAGGCTGCTTCAGTTACCCCGGTTGTTCTTCATACAATTGCATTGGATTATCTTGTTTTACATACACTGTAGACTTGACCCAAAACCCCTTTGAAGCTGCCTTAACATCAGAACAAAACTTACATCAATGAAAGATCATCTCATAAACTTCCTTTCAAAAATATTTTCCCTTTGTCACTCAAATTGGTCAATTCATTAAAAATGTAGCTACAGCAGTTTCGTAGCGTGCTACGAAACTGCTGTGTAAAAACCAAAAACACAGTTTTAAAATCCAATTCAACTCTCTTGATCTTTCCTTTGCTTGAAATGGCCTTCCCATCTACCATGAAGTTGTTCAAAACTTACATGCCTTGCTTGAGCCTTCAAAGAACTCTGATGTATGCTGACCCTGAGTTTGCCAAGGCTTCTTATGCATGAAAGGAGCATGAGAATGACCAAAACCAATTCTTCCTTACCTTACCCTTTTCTTTTGAAATCTTTTTAGTGATAACATGGGAGATGGACGGTTTTGCCGTCGTACTCCCGCCATGCGTCACCCTCCCGGCTGTGGCGGAGCCCCCCCTTCCAAAACCGCTTCTGCGCAAAAGCGGTGTGCCACGAACCGGATACCGCCTCCTCTGAATGACATCACACTGCCATGTCGTCACCACGTCATCAGCTTGTGTTGGCCTCCTGCCACTGTGTCCCATGCCACATCACTACCACCATACTGCCATGTCATCACTTGTTGTACTGCCACGTCACCCCGCTGATGTCACCCTACTGACATCACCTCCGTACTGGGTCCCACTGCTAACATCATGCTGACGTCATCTGCCGTACCGCTGACGTCACCTTCCAAAAAAGTGTACAAGTGTGAAATCGATGCTTCGGAGGCCCGTAATCAAATTCTAATGCAGTTTTCGATGCGCGATTAGCGGTTACCACTAATCGCACATTGCTACGAGAAATAGGACAAAATGGGGAATCTTCATTTTCGGCAGTCGTTTTTGCCTCGAAAGGGCAGAAAAGGGGTGATATAATATTTTTAGGCATATCAGCAGAGAGAGAGAGTCCTGATTCAAGTATCAAAGAGTATCATAGGAGACGAAGCCCAATTTAATGCCAAAGAGTATCAGTGTTGCGACAAAGTGTATCAGTCATCAATATCAGTGGAGAACTTAACATCAAAGTAGAGGAGCATTAAAGACCATCCAAACAAACTCAATGAATACCAAAACAGAGTTAAAGGCAATTAAAGCCGAGTCATATCAGATTTAATGAGATCCAATGCCACTCAACAGCAGCAGAACCACCTAAGGAGGCAATTCAATTGATTTAAAGTGAAAACTTTGCAAAAACAATGTATGAAGACACATGAAGACGGTGCTGCAAAGCTCAAAGCACAGTGATTGCAGAAGTAGTGCATTGAGCCACCAAGGACACCATATTAATTCATTTTGATCTGGCTGCCTCCGGCGCAGCTCAATAGATGTTTACTTGCAATTAATTTCAGCACAAGTTTAGGTTTAAAAAGCTTTTTCCCATAGACCCATAGGCCAGCTGTAATAAATACTCCTAGATATTTTCACTATAAAAAGAGCCCTGAACAATGTAATAGGGGTTGTTGGTTGGTTGGTCGGTTGGTTTGCAAAGAACTCCAAGAGAGACTCGTTCTGTATCTGGTATGTTTTACATAATCAAAGATTGTTGAAAGCTTGGAGAATGGACAGTCTGATGTGTTGTTAATGTTTCTGAAGAGTGAATGAGGGAAATCTTGTGCCATTTTATGGATCAATAAGTATTCTTTACCTCTGTTATTTCAATTTCACATATGCTTAACTTGCAGAACAAAAGTATGGTTTAGAATTTTCTTACCTACACTCTATGCTCAGTTTCTGTGGCTTCTTAATGTTTTCCTCTTGATTTAGGCATAAATATGGATTCCTTCTGGCTCATATTTGCTCTATTTCACATATGAATGACTGTTATCTGGGAATTCTTAGCTGCTCCCAGGTAGGGCTCGTTTATCTTCCCTCTGCTAACCTGATTGAGATATTCTTTGTTGCCTCTCATTCCTTAGCCTTCAATCCATCTCCATTTATCTTGAGTATTGTTTCATGAGCAACTACCTTGCCCCTTTTTCCTCTTGTGACCAAGAAAACGCACCAGCAGTCTTACTCCACGACTCCACGCCCAATGGTTTGAAACTTATCACACTATTCATTGCCTCTCTATTTGAAAGCACCCTCCTTCCACCCAAACACAAACAAACAAAACCCCTTGAACCCAATAACTAGCCTAAAATCATCATTAACAAAGCTAAATCATTAAGAGAAAGCCCTCTTTGATTGCAGGTGGGCTAGAACCTGCAATCCAAATATTGGTTTGTGGTTACCTCGGTCGTATCCCTTCAGGAGCTTAGGGACAACCTGAGTGTTAACAGAAGGGAGAAGGGAAGAAGTTGTGACCAATCCAGTATAGTCCATTCACCATCTTGGAGAAGATTGGAAACAATGCCTTTCATCTCGATTTGTCGACATATATGCAGATGTACTCTGTAGTGAATGTGGAAAACTTAAAGTTGTATGAGCCACCATTGATTATGGACTCCAAAGAGGTGGGAACAGTTCCTACAGTTGATAACTTTGCATCAGAGTATCTCGATGAGTTACCTGAAGACATCATCCTTGACAGAAGAACAAGTACCTCACGATGGTGAGATGTAGAATACCTTCGAGTTGGTTTCAAGGGGATGCACCCTAGCAAGGCAAAATGGCTAGAAAAAGAAAGAGTTAGGAAACAATTCCC
Source organism: Pinus taeda (assembly GCA_000404065.3). Lineage (NCBI taxonomy): Eukaryota > Viridiplantae > Streptophyta > Pinopsida > Pinales > Pinaceae > Pinus > Pinus taeda. Next base: position 38,680 of record APFE030724404.1, read on the forward strand.
TCACTTTCCAATTTACTGATAAAGCTTTGGTGGTCCAAAAGCTCCTCAATGGGGAGGATTGATCTAGGTGGATCTCCAGACACAGTGGCATTGAAAAAGCTCAAAATTCAAAGTGGTGGAAAGGTGATAAACTTGACATGAGATCAAAGTGCTCATCGCCTTGATTCCAACGGTGTGAATGACACTCCAATCTGAACCCGGATGGAGGAGATAGAGGTAGTCAAAGTTGGGTTGACTTTTGATGACTAGGCAAGATTAATGAAGGTGCAATTTGGATTTTTTCTGGTGGACAGAATCTACGCAAATCCGGCCAGATTCTAGTAAAAATTGTTGCCTCATTAAAAAGACTCCTTTGTTCCAAAACCATATTTTCAAAAAAACACGTAATTGGTTTTATTTAAACAAAAAAAATATTAAAAAAGGGGGTGGCAGGCCACCAATCCTGCCTGTAGGTTTTAACCCCGTACAGAAATTACCTGCATACGAATTCTAAATCACAAGAAAATAAAAATGCGAGAGCATAACCCATAAAACACATATACACAGAGATTTCCCACTGGATCTCAAAACCGAGAATACCAGCTTGATTTTTCATTATATTCCTTTCAATGTTACAATACATATTTATACATGCCGAAGCATCCAATACCATGGACCGAAACCAGTCGCGTCCAAAACCATGGACCGTAAAACCATAGGTAGGTTCGCCCAGCCTAATATAGGGTCCAAAAAAATTTTTCTCGGGGCGCTGCCCGAACCCCGTAGAGGGGGGCTACCCGCCCCCCTCAAACAAACCCCCCGGACAGGGGGGGCTGCCGCCCACCTGCTGCGCAATCAGCGCGGCAAAGGGGGGGCTCCACCCCCCCTCTAACCCCCCGGTTCACTACGTAGGTTAGTCGTGGAAAGAATATAACACAACCCAACAATCTCCCACTTGTTGTTTTCTTTCCACAGGGGGCCACAGGAGAGCTTAGTCATTTTTCCAGCCCTGAAACACCCATTGTTTCTCTACACCAAGAGAACTTCTCAGAGCTAACAGATTTTGTCAATGCATCTGCAGTATTCTTCAAAGTGTCCACCTTTACCAGCAACACCTTTTTGCTTCTATCATATCCCTCACAAAGTGATACTGAACATCAATGTGCTTTGTCTTTGAATGATAAGCAGGGTTCTTTGCCAAGAAAATTGCACTTTTGGCTATCACAGTTTATCCTTATAGCTTCTTGTACTAACCCCATACTTGAACACAATCTCTGCAACCAAACTACTTCCTTGCTTGCATGAGTGGCTGCCATGTATCTGCCTCTGTAGTTGATAGTGCCACTACATATTGTTTCTTACTCATCCAACTGACTGCACCTCCAAATAGGTTAAACACATACCCACTTGTAGATCTTCTCTGATCCAGATCTCCAGCCCAGTCTGCATCAACAAAGCCACGAATATCCAACACTTTGTCCAATCCTAGTCTTCCCTGGTAGCACAAACCATAATCACTAGTGCCATGCAAATACCTGAAAACCCGCTTCACTGCTGTCCAGTGCTCCTTCCCTGGTTTTGACATAAACCTGCTCAATACTTCGACTGCATGTGCAATGTATGGTCTAGTACTAACCATTGCATACATCAAGCTACCGACTGCACTTGCATATGGAACACGGGACATGTCCTCTTCCTCTTCTTGTGTCTTGGGACACTGTTCAGCAGATAACCTCACACCTACAGGAATAGGAACCTTCACCGGTTTACTATCCTGCATATTAAACCTCTGCAATATTGTCTCGACATACTTCCTCTGGTTTAACCAGAGCTTCCTCTTTGCCCGATCTCTTTTAATTTCCATGCCCAAAATATAGTTTGCAGCACCGAGATCTTTCATGTCGAATTTGGAGGACAATTGGGTCTTCAAATCCTGGATAATTTCTTTGTCATTTCCAACCAACAACATATCATCCACATACAAGACCAGATAAATAACACGGTCACCAATTAATTTAAAATACACACAGTGATCTGCTTTGCTTCTGGTGAAGCCAAGTCCCCGTATAAATGTATCAAATTTCTGATACCACATCCTTGGTGACTGTTTTAACCCATACAGAGACTTCTTTAACTTGCATACCAGTTCTTTCTTACCCTTCACCACAAAGCCTTCAGGTTGCTTCATGTATATCTCCTCTTCCAGATCCTTGTAAAGAAATGTTGTCTTCACATCCATCTATTCTACCTCAAAATAAAAAGTATCAACAATAGATAAAAGTAACCTAATAGAAGTTACTTTGGCAAGAGGAGAAAAAATATCACCAAAATCAATTCCCGGCACCTGGGAATAACATTTTGCTACCAACCGAGCTATGTATTTCTCCACCTTTCCTTCTGCATTTGTCTTCTTATTGAACACCCATTTGCTGCCCATGGGTTTCCTTCGAGCCGGCAACTCCACCAGATCCCAAGCGTCATTTTTGTGCAAAGATGCCATTTCATCAACCATGGCCTCTTTCCAGAGTTTGCCATCCTCTGTATCTACTGCTTCCTTCACAGTTCTGGGATCATCGTCAATAATAGATAAAGAAAAAATTGAATATAAAGCAGATGGACTATACCTTTCTAGTTGCCTTCTTTCTCGAACTGATCTTCTCACACTTTGAGTTCGAGGCTCTTCATCTTCTGATTCCTCCTCTGTTGTAGAGTTTGATTCTTCCTCCTTTAGCTCAAACTCTATCTTCTCAGGTTCCTTTGGTTGGACTTCATGTTTAATAACATCTTTCACCCCTCTGAACACCACATCTCAGTTGTACACAACCTTCCGTGTGACTGGGTTCCAAAGCATATAACCCTTTAAACCATCTTGATACCCAATAAAGATGCACTTTTCAGATTTACTATCCAACTTGGTTCGTTTTTCCTTTGGAACATGTACATATGCATCACATCCAAATACCCTCACATGTGAAAGAGAGGGTTTCTTACCAGTCCATAACTCTTGTGGAGTCTTATCCTCCAACACTGATGAAGGTGACTTGTTGACCAGGTAAAATGCAGTATCCACCGCCTCTGCCCAGAATTCCCGTCCTAACCCGACACCACTGAGCATGCTTCTTTCCCTTTCCATCAACGTCTTATTCATTCTTTTTGCAACTCCATTTTGCTGAGGTGTATATGGAGTAGTCTTCTGTCATGCGATACCACACTTCTTACAGAATTCTTCAAATTGCTTGTTGCAAAACTCTCCACCATTATCTGTCCTTAGCACCTCTATCTTCTTCTTTGTCTGATTTTCCATGAGAGCCTTAAATTCTTTAAACCTGTCAAAGGCTTCAGATTTTTTCTTAAGGAAATATGTCCATGTATGCCTTGAGTAGTCATCTATAAATGATACATAGTACGCAGACTTACCCAATGACGGAACCTTCACAGTTCCAAACACATCACTGTGCACAAGTTCTAATATCTGTTTCACCCTCTTACTACTAGAGGGGAAACTCATCTGATTGTACTTCCCATATACACAATTTTCATAGAAATCAAAATCTAAAGAGCTATTACTCATACCTTCTACCATACCTTTACCATGAAGTATTTTAAGGCCCTTCTCTCCAATATGTCCAAGCCTTTGATGCCACAACATGGTCTTCTCTCCAGAGACCACTAGATTTTCTGCTCCATTTTCAGGAACCATAGAACTATTGCACCCGTCAACAACAGTGCTACCTTGCAGCTTGTACAGAGTTCCAATCCGAACTCCCCGCATCATTACCAGTGCTCCCCGAACCATCTTGCAGGTATCCTTCTCGAACACTGTTTTTACACCTGCATCATCCAACTTGCTTATGGAAATCAGATTTCTAGCCAATGCAGGAATATGTAGAACACCCGGAAGTGTTCTAACCCTTCCACCTTGCAAATTCAACTTTAATTTTCCATGACCAATGATTCTAGCCTTCCTGTCATCCCCCAAGAAGACATCACCACCATCATATTTC
>APFE030724404.1:43204-81786 GCA_000404065.3 Pinus taeda
CCCCTGGATCCCAAAACCAGGACTACCAACTTGATTTTTCATTATGTTCCTTTCAATGTTATAATACATATTTATACATGCCGAAGCATCAAATACCATGGACCGAAAAACCATTGCGTCCAAAACCATGGACCGAAAACCATCGCGCCCACAAAACATGTGCGAAAATCATGCACAAAACCATAGGTGGGTTTGCCAACATAACATAGGTTCCAAAACCAAAAAATTTCGGGGCGCTACCCCAAACCCCATAAATTGGGGTTATGGGTACCCCTCAAACCCCCTGTGACCTTCCCCCCTCTAATCCCCAGTTAACTACGTGGGCTAGTCATGGAAAGAATATAACACAACCCAACACGTGACTGAATGGGGTTGCTTCCAATATACAATTATGCTATTCAGATTGAGGAACGCACCTTCAATATTTTCCTAGGTTGTGATCGCGGCATTCAAGGATTTTATTCATAAGTTCCTGGAGGTATGTTTTGATGATTAGACTGTTTTTGGGTTAGTGAAGCTACACGTTGCGAGTCTGTGCCTCATGTTGGATACATGTCGAAGGTATCATATCGCGCTGAACTTACAGAAATGCATATTCTGTGTTCCCTTTGGGATTTTTATTGGCCATGTCATATGTAAGAAGGGGATGATGCTGGACCCTGCAAAGATCATCGTCATCGTGAATTTGGAAGCTCCTAGGAATGTGAAACAACTGCGCGCCACATTGGGACACACTGGGTATTACAAGAAGTTTATCAAAGCATATGCTCAGATAACCGCGTCGATGGAGAAACTATTGAAGAAGGATATGACATTTTGCTGGGATAAAGATTGTTAGCGCAGTTTGGATGTCTTGAGGGAGAAAATGGTGACAACGCCTATTTTGGTATTTCCTGACTAGAAGAAGGAGATCGATGTGCATGTAGATTCCTCTTGCATTATGCTAGGAGCAGTAGTAACACAGGCAGGTGAGGCAAAGATTGATCATCTGATAGATTTCACGAGTAGAAATTTATCCAAAGATGAGAAGAATTAATCCATTACAGAGGTCGAAGGGTTGGTGATCACTTCAAAATGTATACAAATCACTCCAAGCTGAAATACCTGGTCAATAATCCTGTGTTGGTGGGGGAAGATATGTCGATGGTTACTGTTGTTCCAGGAACATGACTTTGAAGTGATTGTGAAGCTTGGCAGGATGAATGCAAGTTCAGACCATCTATCAAGGATTAAAATAGGTGAAGAACCAAGAAGTTTGGAGGAAGGACTGCCAGACGCGCAACTCTTTGCGGTGCACATTGCAGACGATCATTTTTCTTATATCATTCAATTTCTATCAACGTGAATAGCTGCAGAAGGTTATTCCACTCAACAGAAGAAAGAGCTAGTAGTTTGTGCTGCAAATTTTTCAGTGATTGCGGGTCATATGTATAATATGGGAACGAATGAGATACTACAAAGGTATGTTCCAGAGTTTAAACGCGCTAGTATCCTAGCCGAAGCCCATGGAGGAGTGGCAAGAGGTCACTATGCAGGGAAATCGATCGCACAACACATTTTGCGCGTTGGGTTATGGTGGCCGACATTACACAAGGATTCTAAGGCATATTGCAAGGCATGTGATGCTTGCCAAAGGATGGGGAAGCCTTCGCGAAGGGATGAATTTCCTTTAAATCCTCAATTTTTTTTTGAAGGTATTTGAAAAATGGGTCATTGACTTTATAGGTCCTATACAACCACCATGAAAGAAGACAGGCACGCGTTATATCATTACTACAACTGAGTACTTAACCAGCTGGGTGGAAGCACAACCATTGAAGGATTGTACAACGGCCACTACTACAAAGTTTTTGTTTGAATATGTCTTAACAAGGTTTATATGCCCTAATATTTTGATGAGTGATAGGGGTACACATTTCCTGAATGAAACGATCAGTGCGATGATTGAAGAATTCTAAGTGTATCATCAGAAGAGCATGCCCTATCGCCCACAGGCAAATGGAATGGTGGAAGCTATTAACAAGATTTTGGAGCATGCATTGATGAAGGTCTAAAACACGCTGAAGAATGACTAGGATATGCTCGTACCTACCGTTTTGTGGACTTATAGGATGACCTCCAAGAAATTGATAGGTCAAATACCGTTTAGATTGGTCTACGGGATTGAAGCGGTAATGCCTATGGAGTACATTGTCCCAAGTTTATGAATTGCAGCATTGACAAAAATAGCGGATCACAGGACCTTGGACGAACGGCTTGCACAAATCATGCTTCCTTGTAGGATTTCACCAGCAAGTGCAAAAGGAACACAAAAAGGCATGACATGATCGACATATTAAGTTGCGCAAGTTCAAGATAGATGATTTAGTGTCATTATATGACAACAAGTTCACGAAATTCGCCGAAAAGTTTCAAATGCACTAGTTGGGACCATTTGTTATTAAGGAGATCATGGATGGTGGCACAGTTCAGCTCGCAAAGCTGAATGGGGAACCATTCCTTAAAAAAGTGAATAGAAGTAGGCTGAGGTTATACACAGGGGATCCTACCCCTGCGCAATGACTATATGGAAGTAGGACAATCTTAGTAATCCAGGAACCTACAAGGGATTGCACAACTATAAACTATGTTGCCCGACTAAGTGAAGAATGTGGAGGGGAGGCTGCACGACAGACTACGGAAAATTCCCAATAAATTGCGCATGTTGGTCCACCGAAGAACACTTTTCATTCTGAGAGTTGTCTGGGATCTTTGTTGTTCGAAGCTTATGAGTTGTCAATTTTGGGAGGATTTTGTGTCAAGACTAGCATTTGCAGCCTTACCTGAGTGGAACCAGAAGGTCATTCTCTAGCAAATGACTGCCACAAACCCTGCAAAAGCCTTGAGTTTTGAAGATACCATCTCTGACACGACGACCCTTAAGATCTCAAGTACAGAAGCTACAACCCTTGTGGCTACGACGTCGAGGTCGCCTAGGCTAAAGAAATCTACTACCAAAGAAAAATAGAAGAAGTTGATGCTGGTGAGATATTCACTGAGGAAGAACCCAGAGGTGCGAGAGGAGAAGAAAAAAATAAACAACCAAAGAAAGTGGTTGATTTGGAGGAGGAAGAATACCAAAGTGTAGAGGAATTGGATGTCGATGAGGTCAAGCCTATCTCAAGGCTCCCCACATATATCCCTCTGCGGAAACGAAAAACAAAAGTTACCAAGGACCCAGATTCTGGGAAATGTACGGTTTTGACACCCCTGTTGCCTGAATAGGTGGAATTTGAAGGCACAACACTAGCGTGCATTCCAGTGCTAAAAATGGAGGATTGGGACCTCACAAACCACAAGAGGTTCCCACATTTGGCCATTGGAAAGTATATGATGAAGATATACTATGAAGAGACTGGGGTTATGCGGTTGGAACCCATGAAGTGGGTCAGAGGTGTTGAGAAAGCAGGGTTGATGCACATGTTCTACATACCACATTTTCATCTGTCGACTATCAACATGGTGTGTTTGCATCAGCACCTCGCACTGGTGCACAATGGGTACCTATGGCTTGGGGAGCCCACCCTGATTACAGACATGTTAATTCATCGAATCACAAAGATGCCCTAAAAAGGGGTGGACCCTGCCAAGGAGTTTGAAGGGAAAAGTGCAGAGAAAGAGTTAGCAGACAAGATGAAGGGTGAATATGGGCTCGTTAAGAAGTCGCACGAATATTTTATGCGTTCTATTCAGGTCCAGACAGTCTAGTTCACCAGCCCGATTCTTGCATGGAAAATCATGAGGAAATTCCACACAAATGAAGTTTGGGCGTCGATGGTATCACTAGCTGCCTAGTGCACGAAGGGAGTTCAATACAACTGGGTGAAGTTGCGAACTGCTACAAAGCTTAGGAAGAGAGAAATTACTTCCACTATGTGTGGTTGTTGTTGTCTATTATTTTAGTAGCTTTGAGAATCTTGGAGGACAGTCAGTTTCCCCCGTAGCCGGAAGATTTACCCGAGGCAGCGAGGTTCGCTTCGTTGTGGGCAACAAAGGATCTAGAAAGTATAAAGGAATAAAAAATTTTCTGGATCTTGATGAAGATGGATCTTTGAATGGTTATCAGTTAGAGGCCAAGGTTGTCCCCAACTGTTACACTGAATTTTGTCACCTTGACTATCTGCAGTTATATGGCCCCATCAATAGCCATATTGTCCTCTTTGTCAAGCCCCATACCTCTGCTCTTCATGTCAAAACTTCAAAAGAGAGAAAGTCACTTAAAAACATGTTTATCTCTGGGTACGCAGGTTCTCTCTACCTTGCCTGCGTGTACGCACTCCAAATACATTGTACCTGCGTACTTATACGCTCTGTATGCTAAAGCTTGGGTGCGTACCCCTGTAAAGGTCAAAAGGCGCAAGTTTCATCTTTAAAAAGTTACTTGTGGTCACTTCTAGAGCCTTCTAGAAGAGTTTTTGACGTGTATTGAGCGCCTCCAGATGGTTCATGCCCCCCTATGATAGAGGAGCTTATCCCATCAAGAGAGGAGCTACCCCATCCAAAAGAGGGAGTATCCCATTGATGTTGGAACTGAATAACCTCTTCTAGAATACTATAAATACAGGCATTGGGCCAAAGGAGGGGAGGTTGAAAGCTGAACATTCTAAAGGGTAAATGCTGCTGGAATTAGGACTTCCATTTGTTGACTTGTGAGGAGAGATCACTATCCTTCCTTGTTGCCATAGTGGGAGTGGGTGAGCTTGTCAAAGTAGAGGAAATCTCTTGCTGGACCCTGGGAGGAGCTTGCACAACACCAAGGCTCAGGTTGTAATGGTTCCTTTGATTATTTAATACAAATAAGTCCATTCTTCTCAATGATTTGTTAATGAATTATTTCATGTATTCCTTGGTCAATATGATAAATATGCTTTGTTTTATGATGAATATTCAGATGCTATGTTATCGTTTGCTTTGTTAGTGTATGCAAGTCTGAAAGTGAAGGAGGAGCTCATCTGGATCAGCAAGGCTGGACTGCTACAACAAGCGTGGGACCTAAGGTAAGATCGAAAACATTTGAATTCTCGTAGAATGATGTGTATCTAGAGAAGGATAGCTCTTGTTTGGTTTGTTTGTCATTAGAGAGTCTTAGACTCCTAGGAAGGTTAGATTTGTCCGCAAGTATAACTCATTCCGTGTGACAATATGCATTTGATCATTTTGAGATCCTGTAACTTGTTGAATCGATTGTATTCTTGTTCTATTGGTTTCAAAGCCCCATCATGGAAATTGTTCATTATGACCTGGATTAAGGAATATGTGGTATTTATAACAATTTTAGTGTTGTTACAACCAGGTAGATTACCTTATTTTGGAACACTGTCAAACATTTTTTTTAACTGGTTTTTTTTCTTCCTTTCTTTTCTAATTGGAATATTTGTAATAGTATTTCAAACCCTAGAAAAGAAAGCCCAGTGAAATCACTTACTATGTTTTATGATGAGTTGTGTTATATTCTTTCTAGGACTGGATTCCCTAGTTAATCGGGGGGTAAGAGGGGGGGTGGAGCGCCCCCATCGTTGTGTTGACTACGTAGCAAGGAAGGTCACAAGGAGGGTAGAAACCCCCCCTATACAGGGGGTTTGACAGTGATATTTAGCCCCTCTATGGGGTCTGGGGTAGTGGAACAGGGAAATTGTTTTTGGATCCTATATTAGGTGGGTGGACCTACCTATGGTTTGTGCATAGTTTTCACACATGGTTTTGTGCGTGATGGTTTTTGGTCCATGGTATTGAATGATTCGACATGTATATATATGTATTGTAACGTTGAAAGAAACATATTGAAAAGTCAATCTAGTAGTCTCAGTTGTGGGATCCAGGGGAAAATCTCTGTGTATATTTATTTTATGTGTTATGCTCTCGCTATTGTTAATTTTCTATGTTTTAGAATTTGTATGTAGGTAATTCTTGTATGGGGTTAAAACCTACATTTTATGAGAAATCTAAGGATGTTGAGAGTCAATTTGGAAAGGGAGTGAGTTGATTAATCTTTTGTCAAACTGCAATATAGAAATTGGCCAGGCACCACCAAATAATTTTGGCACAATGGAGAAGCCAAGGCTCATTACAATATTGTCCAAGCTTTCTCTAAGATACACTTATTAGAAGCTTGGATGACCAAAAGCCTTTACAATGAGTTATGAGGGACTATTTATAGCAAAGGGTGGGGTGGCCCTTGACATTTCCCTTTGTGACAGTTCATCTACCCTCATGACTCTTCATCTACTCTATGATTGTTACATCCAACTATTGATATTTGAACTTACGCTTGACAAGACATTACATACAATATTCACATGTACCCATGTGAGACAAAATAGGCTTAACCATTCCATGCAAAGCATCACTATGACTTGGAAAACTGTGGGAAGAACAAATCTTCAATATCCTCATGATGGTCGACAACAGCAAACTGTTGCCACGCTCGGTAATCTGCAATGGTGTTAGTGTACTCTAGGTTACATCTTTCTAGAAATGAACTCTTTCCTCAATAGCATCTAGGTACACTACTCAGGATCCTCTATCCAACTTGTCTAACAACATGTGCATGATTGCCTTGAGTGTAGCTGGACCAATGACATACTGATGCATGGTGTCTGTAGCGACCACCAAGTCTGGGTTGGTGGCTATGCGCATCAACTCGTCAAAGTATGAGTCGAGCTCCAGTCAGACTTGTGCCTTTGTTTTCACCTGGGTGAGTGTCCAAATAGATGGGATCACATGTGCATGCATAACAACATGCATACTCCTGAATACCTATGCATGGGAAGCCTGTAGACTAGTGATGAGTTGCGGGAGATCTTCATAGTTCCAGATCTGACTCCAGAGGCATGCTTTCAGTTTGACCACTCTAGGCTTCATCATCTTAGGCAAGTGTAGCAAGGCTCCCTTGTATCTCATTTTCCATGTTTGCATTTAATCAATAGAAGCATGCACGTTTGATAACATACGTGTTCTCCTTGAACATCACTGCTGCCAACCGTTGAGATGGAAAACTAGCTTATGCTACCAAACTTGGAATACAATGCCCACATGAATGTCTCAAGGGATAATACTTCATCCAATATTGCCTTCTTTAGCTCTGCTCAGCTGGATGCTCTAACTAATTCTCCTCCCTAATTGGTCATCTGTAACTCCTTAGCCATTCGCTCATTCTTAGCTACCAGGAAGCGAATACTTGAGCTAGTGGCTTCGACATATGCTCTAGTAGCATCGGCCAATGCTGCTGCATGTTTGAGCCTGTCAGACCCAATCACCTGTTCCTTAAACTGTGTACGAGATGTGTGATCATCTAAAGTCAACACTCCACGAGATTGCACAACTCTAAGTTGGGATTCATCAAATGAGATTTTGTGGATCTCCTCTTCTGGATTGTCTCCAACGATCTCAGTGTCTCCTTGGTTGCTTGGGACTTGCTCCACTTCTAGCTTTGGTGAAGTGGGTGGATCAAACTCTTGGTGGTGAGCATGAGGTCAATGTCTTTCTCTAACTCATGTTGCTCCATGTTTGTATCTATATGCTCAAGTGCTTGTTCAATCTCTTGAGTAAAGTCCTACTCCTACAATGGCTCACCATATTTGCCTGATGCCAGCTCTTTAGATGAGTCGACTACCTATATAGGTGAAATTTCATCTCTTTGTACATATTGCACCCCCTGCTATACCTATTGTTGATGCATGTCCTTCTCTTATCTACGGACCTACTGTTCCTTACCAATTTGCTCCTTCAACTCATGCAAATAGTTCTTTGTTTCCTCCATTCTCCATTTTTCTATCTGCCATTGAACATCTGATGGTGCCCAACCCAAATTCCCTTATGACACTATAATATGTGGATGATTGGTTTTATTTGACAATCGTGTGGGAATGATTTATGTAATGGTTATGCGATTGATTAAATCATATAACAAGGTTGACACATGTATGAAATGCAAAGGGTGTTTTAACTTACGGTTGGTGTGACATTTAATGAGTTCATAATGAATAGTCCTTGCCTGGGTATGTGCGCTTCCCACTCATTCCTAGACTCTTCTTCCGGGTTGTTAGCTCTTTTGGTCATTTTCCATTGTTTGTCGTGGGTTTTCTACCGAGCTCTCCAAGTCTGAACATGTGGTTAGGCTATAAGTTGTGGGCATTTCTGCTTGTCTATCTCTGCATGCATGATGTTGTTCGCTCCCGGATCTGTAGCTTGTTCTGGTTCGTCCAATGGTGACTTGGGAAGTTCTTTTTCGAGCTTCAGCTCCTCTTTTCCACAGCGTCCACAGGCTATCGCATATAAACTTCGACACTGGTATTCTCATTATAGTTAGCATTTACAACGGTGGCTTGTTCTCAAGTTGTCTCAATGGCTTCCTTCCGCTTCTGGCATGACTCTCAGGTACATACTCTATCCATGCTTCAGTTATCAAAGCTTTCCTCCTTAGTCTTTAACCTTGCTTGTTCCTTGTTCACAATAGTTAATCGTTGTTGTTTCTGGAACGTCTGACTATGGCGCTACTGCAAGCTCTCAGGTATGGGTCACGGTCCCTTTCGACATTTCAGTTTCCTTCTCGCTCTGTATTTTTCTTTCTTGTGGTGAGGTTTCCGCTGAATCTGACAAACATTGGTTCTACAGGTACTGAGGGTTGCAGTGGGAGGGTTTGGCCATGCACTTCTCGGTTCTTTTCGGTAGGCTCTGCCACTCCTCAACTTTTCTGTTGGTTCTCTGTCTGGCTCTGTCAACTCAGGTTTTCACTAGGTCTTGGTAGTTTCCTTGGTTTGTGACTATCAACGCCTTCAAACCCTCACCTAGGGTTTCACTATTCTTGGCCTATGCATGTTCTGCTGTATTTGCTTGTCGGGGTTGAAACCCTCTCCTAGGGTTTGTAGTCCAGGGTTTTGTATGTATGCAACCCAGTTCGATATTTTTTATTCCATGACTCTTTGCGGCTCTGGAAATGAAAATAATACAGAATGATGTAATAATGCAAATGAGGATTTACCAAAATTTTCCATGACTTGTATTCTCTGTCTTGTCATTGGAACTATTGTTATATATCATCAATTTATTAATTGAAATGCTTTGTGTTACTTTACTGAACGTTGTAGGCGTGTTGATAATTCTATAGAGTAATGAAGGTTTCACTCAAACTTGTCTTCTTGGCCGGTAATGGCTCTGGTTTGTGTTTACTCCTGGTATCGTCTTCATTCTCTATCACGATGACTACAAACTCTTTTATTGTCCTGCTCCTTAGTATAGTTAAATGAACTGATTGTTCTTCTCAAGTAACATAACAAAAAAAAATTATTTTATGGAACCTGTAGTTAATGGTTATACATATTCAAACTGCTTTCAGTCGAATTTTAATAAATGGAATTAAACATATAGATGGACAGTAGTCTGGATTTCTCTGTTGTTATTCTTTTTATCAAAGTGGGAGTGGTCTTCAACTGAACCCCTCTATCATTTAGTTATGTTACATTTATAGTTTTCTGTTCTAGTTCACAAAATCATACAGTTGTGTTTTCCAGTTAAACTTTTATAGTTATTTAGTTACTGGTCATTTGTCCACATTAGGACGGGATTTTCTTTTTAGATACATTTCCGTTTTCCTTTAAAAATGTCAGAATAATCTTGAAATGTTAACAACAGACAAACTCTTATTCCTAACTGTTTCAATTACTTTTAACTAGGTGAAAGAGAATAAAAGTAAAAACCCTACCTACTTTCCTGTCATTTAACATAAAGACTATTAAAAGTAAATTCAACTTTCCTGTGACCTAGAAGAGACTTCACCAAGTCATGGTGAGCTAGATGCTCCTGCATCAGGCTCCCGGGCCAAAAGAAAATCATGGCTCTGGTCCATGAGCTTCTCGACAAAAGTCCCTGTCCGTTCGATCTACCTGGCATCAAGCCATGAACTGTCCTCTATTGGACGGTTCTTCCACTTGACCAGGTACTGTAAGTATTCCTTCCACCGAGTTTGTTTAGCCCCCTGAGTGTCGAGAATGCTCTCAATCTTGGGAGGTTGAATGTAAGGCATCTGTCTCTTCCAAGCTTCTCCTTCGTTTTGGGTGTTCCGTGTGGGTCGCGTGGTTCCATCTTCTTCCTTCTCCTCTAGGTCAGTCGTGTAGGGAAACAGGTCTGCTACGTTAAATATAGGTGAAATGCCTATTCCTAGTGGCACCTGGATCTCATAGGCATTTGCTGAAAACTTTCGAAGGATTTTGCAAGGTCCTATCTTTTTGTACTTTAATTTATTGTATGTACCTTTAGGAAAATGCTCCTTGCGCAAACGTGTAAGGACTTCATCTCCTACATTGTATTGTACCTCCCTTCTCTATGAATATGCTTGTTGTTTGTACTTTAAGCTGCTATCCTGAAATTTAAGTTTCACCTATTCATTCAAATCCCTCATTGCGTTAGCGAAATCTTCTCTGTTTGCACTTCGCCTTTCTTGTAGTCCAAGATCCCGCAGTTCATGCACTCTGCGAGGATGCATTCCGTACAAGATTTGGAAAGGGCTCAAGCCTGTGCTACTGCTAGGTGAATCGTTGTAAGCAAATTATGCCTGCGCCAACACTCGATCCCACATCCGCGAGTTCTCTTGCACTAGACTTCGTAGCGATTCCCTAAACTCCTATTTACAACTTCTATTTGAATGTTCATCTGCAGATGGTAAGCAGAACTGTAACTCAGCTGAGCGTCTATCTTTTTCCACAGGGTACGCCAAAAATTTCCCGTAAATTTCACGTCCCTGTCTGATAGGATGGATTTGAGTAATTCGTGTAACCTGACAATCTCATTAAAAAACAAGTGGGCCACGTGAGTGGCATCACTAGTTTCCTGTAAGGAATAAAATGTGCCATTTTCAAGAATCTATCCACTACTACCATTACTGAACCGTATCCTCATTGTGTCTTAGGTAGGCCTAAGATGAAGTCCAAGCTGACTGAGTCCCATGGTCTGCCTGGAACGGGTAACGGTGTATACAGTCCTGCGTTCTAACTGTGACCCTTTGCTAACTAGCACACTTTGCATCTGGCTACGAATCACCGCATATTCCTCTGCATCTTTAGCCAAAAGTAGAAGTGTCTGAGCTACTCGATTGTTTTATCCATGCCGAAATGTTCGGCCAAACCTCCGCTATGATTTTCTCGAATAATTTTCTCCCTCATCGAGCAGTCTGGTATGCATAGTTGTCCTCCCTTGAACAACAACTTCTCCTGTAAATTATAATCTAACTAGGGGTTGTTATCCCTCACCAAGGGGTTCTGGCATGCCTCATAGGCCTCCTTAAAGTCCGTGTTCATCTGGTACAAATCTCGTAAGTGCTCAAACCCTAGCACTTGCACAGTGCTTTCCTGCAGAAGTAGAGCCTTCCTACTCAACACATCCACTACTTTATTAGCTTGCCCGCTAATATGTTTCAATATGAAATTGAGACTCTACAGATACTCTACCCATTTGGCATGCTTGTGGTTCAGTTTGTGCTGCTGCATTATGTACTGTATTACAGAGTTATCTGGGAACAGCACGAACTCATTTCCTAACAGATAATGCCTCTAGTGCTTTAGTGCCTGTATGACCGCATAAAACTCCTTATCATACGATGAGTATTTATGTCTTCTCTCATTCAGCTTCTCGCTGAAAAATGCTACAGTCTTATCCTCCTGACTGAGAATAGCTCCAATCATTGTCCCGCTGGCATCACAACAAACCTGAAATAACTTCTTGAAATATGGTAATCTCAGGAACGGCCTCTCAGTAATCTTCTTCTTTAACAATTGGAAACTTCTCTCTGCTGCTTCTATCCACCGAAAAGGATAGCTAGCCTTCTTAATAGCATCCATCATTGACGCACAAATCTCGCTGACATTCCTTATGAAATTTCTATAAAATCTTGCTAATCTGTGAAAGCTACGTACCTCAAACAAGTTTTTCGGAGATGGCCAATTCACTATTGCTGCCACCTTCTCCGGATCCATCTTCAATTCATTCTCTACTATTACAAACCCCAAATAAATCAATTCCTTCTGCAGAAAAGTACATTTCTTCAAGTTTATTAGTAGTTTGTTTTGCTGTAATTTTTCCAGCACCTTATGCACATGTTGAAGGTGTTCTTCTCTTGTCCTGTTGAAAATAAGTATGTCATCCAAATAAACTATCACAAACTTTCCAATATACTCCTTCAACATCTCATTCATTAGTCTCATGAATGTACTGGTTGCATTGCTCAGCCCAAATGGCATGACCAACCATTCGTACAGCCCCTCATTCGTCTTAAAGGTTGTCTTCCATTCGTCCCCCTCTCGTATCCGAATCTGATGGTACCAGATTTTCAAGTCTATCTTAGAGAAATAGGCTACCCCGCTTAAACAGACCATCATATCATCCATTCATGGTAGTGGAAACTTGTACCAAATGGTGATCTTCTTCATGGTTCTTGAGTCGGCGCACATCCACCATTCTCCTCCCTTCTTGGGAGCGAGGACTGTTGGAACAATGCAAGGGCTTAAGCTCTCTCTTATCAATCCCTTGTCCAACAGTTCTTGCACCTGCTTCCTGATTTCTTCATTATCCTTGGGGCTCATCCAGTATGCCACTTTGTTCGGTAAACTGGCTCCGGGTATGAAGTCAATGTGATGACTTATGCTCCTTTTGGGGGGTAACTTGTCTGGCAAGTCATCTACAACTATGTCCGTAAACTCATCCAACATTTGCTGGATATCCATAGTTAAATTTGTTATCTCTGTATGCAATAACACTGCCCTTGCGTTCTTCACCACTACGTAACCTATCTCACTATTCTCAACCTGTCTTAAAAACTGTTTTCCACTCACTAGCAATGCTCTTGATTCATTGGTCTTAGCTGCCCCTTCTTGTCTGATGGGCACAAGCGTATGCTTGATTCCATCCTTCACAAATTTATAACAGTTCATCACTCCATCGTGTACCACTTTCCTATCATATTGCCAAGGTCTGCCTAATAGTATGTGACAGACATCCATTGGCATGATGTCACAGACAACTTTGTCTTTGTATCTACCTATTTGAAACTCCACCTCACGCCATTCATCCACCAGTAACTTATGGCCTTTTTGCAACCACAAAACTCTATAGGGGTTGGGATGTTTCAAACGTTTCAGTTCAAGTTTTTCTACCATCTTTGTAGACACTAAATTGTTAGTACTACCGCTGTCTATAATTAATTTACAGCACTTACCTCACGACTTACAAACTGTTCTGAATAAAGCCTTCCATTGTGTCTGGTCGGTGATCTCTTTGATTGGTTTTAACAACACTTTATGCAGCACTAAAGCTTCCCCTGTCTCTAGAATATTTTCTACTTCTTGGGGAGGTGCTGTTGCTTCTTCGGGCTGTGCCATGTATGCACCCCGCTGTCCAGCTTGCTCTACTTCCGGACACTCGTACAATCTATGTCCCCATTTATGACACCGATAACATTGGTAACTAGCCATTACCTCTGCTTCGCTGGGATGACCTTCTACCTCTTGCACTATCACTTCTGTTCGCTGATCCAGAAGCTCTCGAATTGCTACCTTCCTCATTATTACTAGCAGTCTGCCCCCTTCCGTAGGACTGGCCTTTCCCTCTGTTGGCTACTCGTCCTCTCTAGGCATTCTGTCTTCTGGTGAATTTCTCCTCAGCCTTCATCACACTCTGATATGCTTCCTCAGTGTTATTCGGTGACAAAATACTGATTTCATCCAAAATATCCAATCTTAATCCATTAACATACCTAGCTGTCATTTTCGCTATATCTTTTGTATATCTGGCCCACAAATTCACTCAATAGAAGTCCTCTGTATATTCCCTTACCATCAATCCCTTCTGCCTCAGATTCTTCACCTACCTGTGCAGCGCAATCTTATAGTCCCTTGGCAAAAATCTACCTTTTAACTTGCCCACCATCCTTGACCAAGTTTTGATCGGCAGTTTGTTCAATCATTTCCTCTCATTCTGGACACTGTCCCATCATAGGGTCGTGTGTCCTTTCAATTTTGTCGCAGCGAACCGAACTCTGTGGTCTTCATTGATTTCCTCACACTCGAAGTACTTATCCATCTCAATAATCCAATCCAATAAGACTTCAATAGATAGGCTGCCATCATACATCGAGAGTTATGGCTTGGGTTTACTGCTTGCTACTAAAACAGACCTCAATAATCTCACTTCTGCAGATTCACCTTCTTGTCCATCTGCTGCTGCTTTAGGTTCTTCTGCTTCAAGTTCTTCCTCACTCTCATCACCTATCGTCGGGTCTCTTCACCTACCTACCTATACTGCCTCCAAACAGGCAGCAAGAATTCGAATCTCCTCTCTCAATCCTTCATCTGCCAATCTGCGAGCACCTTTGGCCCCTCGGTCACGACCTCATCGCCCTACTTCCATATCCTTAGTCAACTTAACCTGCTCTGATACCACTTTGATGGTGCCCAACCCAAATTTCCTTATGACACTATAATATGTGGATGATTGGTTTTGTTTGACAATCGTGTGGGAATGATTTATGTAATGGTTATGTGGTTGATTAAATCATATAACAAGGTTGACACATGTATGAAATGCAAAGGGTTTTTTAACTTACGGTTGGTGTGACATTTAATGAGTTCATAATGAACAGTCCTCACCTAGGTATGTGCACTTCCCGCTCGTTCCTAGACTTTTCTTCCTGGTTGTTAGCTCTTTTGGTCATTTGCCATTGTTTGTCGTGGGTTTTCTACCAAGCTTTGTAAGTTTGAACATGTGGTTAGGCTATAAGTTGTGGGCGTTTCTGCTTGTCTGCCTCTGCATGCACACTGGTGTTTTCTCCTCGGTCCGTCGCCTGTTCTGGTTCGTCCAATGGTGACTTGGGAAGTTCTTTGTCGAAATTCGGCTCCTCTCTTTCACAATGTCTACAGGCTGTTGCATATAAACTTTGACACTGGTATTCTCATTACAGTTAGCATTTAAAATGGTGGCTTGTTCTTAGGTTGGCTCAATGGCTTCCTTCGGCTTCCGACGCGAATCTCAGTTACATACTCTATCCATGCTTCAGTTATCAAAGCTCTCCTCCTTAGTATTTAACCTTGCTTGTTCCTTGTTCGCCACAGTTAATCGTTGTTGTTTCTGGAACGTCTGACTACGGCGCTACTGCAAGCTCTTAGGTATGGGTCACGGTCCCTTTCGACATTTCGGTTTCCTTCTCGCTCTGTATTTTTCTTTCTTGTGGTGATGTTTTCGCTGACCTGGCAAACATTGGTTCTACAGGTACTAAGGGTTGCAGTGGGAGGGTTCGGCCATGCACTTATCAGTTCTGTTCGATAGGCTCTTCCACTTCTCAATTTTTCTGTTGATTCTCTGTCTGGCTCTATCCACTCAGGTTTTCACTGGGTCTTGGTAGTTTCCTTGGTTTGTGACTGTCAATGCCTTCAAACCCTCACCTAAGGTTTCATCATTCTCGGTCTATGTGTGTTCTGCTATATTTGTTTGTCAGGGTTGAAACACTCTCCCAGGGTTTGTAGTCGAGGGTTTTGTATGTATGCAACCTAGTTCGATATTTTTTATTCCATGACTCCTTGCGGCTCTAGAAATGAAAACAATACAGAATGATGTAATAATGCAAATGAGGATTTACCAAAATTTTCCATGACTTGTATTCTCCGTCTTGTCATTGGAACTACTGTTATATATCATCAATTTATTAATTGAAATGCTTTTTGTTACTTTTCTGAACGTTGTAGACGTGTTGATAATTCTGTAGAGTAATGAAGGTTTCGCTCGAACTTGTCTTCTTGGCCGGTAATGGTTATGGTTTGTGTTTACTCCTAGTATCATCTTCGTTCTCTATCATGGCAACTGCAAACACTTGTATTGTCCTGCTCCTTAGTATAGTTAAATGAATTGATTGTTCTTCTCAGGTAACATAACAAAAAAGAAGTATTTTATGGAACCTGTAGTTAATGGCTATGCATATTCAAACTGCTCTTAGTTGAATTTTAATAAATGGAAATAAACATACAGATGCACAATAGTCTAGATTTCTCTGTTGTTATTCTTTTTATCAGAGTGCGAGTGGTCTTCAACTGAACCCCTCTATCATTTAGTTCTGTTACATTTATAGTTTTCTGTTCCAGTTCATAAAATCGTACAGTTGTGTTTTCCAGTTAAACTTTTACAGTTATTTAGTTGCTGGTCATTGTCCACATTAGGATAGGATTTTCTTTCTAGATACATTGTCATTTTCCTTTAAAAATGACAAAATAATCTTGAACTATTAACAATAGACAAATGCTTATTCCTAACTGTTTCAATTACTTTTAGCTAGGTGAAAGAGAATAAAAGTAAAAACCCTACCTACTTTCCTGTCATTTAACATAAAGACTATTAAAAATAAATTCAACTTTCCTGTAACCTGGCAGAGACTTCACCAAGTCATGGTGAGTTAGATGATCCTACATCAAAATTCGTCTTATCTCAGTGTTACCTCTTCACCTCTATTTCCAAAGCTCATTTATACACAAGTGGGTCTACTCGGAACTTGTAGCTTTGTTCCTCCTCCATGCTATCGATAATCTTCCTCTTGCCATTGTCATGCACTGGTATGTTTACCTCTGTTGCTACTTCAATTAGTGCTCTCCATGATGCTCCTTCACTAACTATTCCATAAAGATGTTGGCTAGTTCATTAGGTATGGAGAAGTTGTGACAATATCTCCATGGGTCTTCCTCTGCCCAATGACATTCCCCATGGACCCAAGTAAACTGTACTCTCATGCTATGGTCTTTCATAAGGCAATGCAAGTCATACAGATTGAAGCTACAGATGTCGAATGGATATTTCTTGATCTCCAATGCCTTGACATTTGTATACTTGAAATTATGTAATTACTCGATCCACAATGGAAGAGTAGGCCAACGTGCCTTCTTCTTTTGGTGCAACATGGCTGACAATCCTGCTGAGATGTGATATGATACTTCCTGCATGATGAGTTTGTCCAAGGAAAACTTTGGTAGAACATGCAGAGGATTCTCTGTGCTATACATATGTATGAAGGTGTCAGACGATGAGGCATACCAATATGCTATATCAGTCAGTCCCTTGATTACTACCTTCAGCATGCAGGGTGGATCCTATTTAAATATCATCTTGTACACTAGGGTGACAAAATGATCAGACAGTTGTGTGATAACTCCACTCAAGTTGGATTCGGACAACATCTTACAATAAGTGTTCATAGATGTCTCCGTGAATGTCCATGCACACTTCAAGCCTAGGAACTCTTGACGGGAATAGATTTCATCAAAGATGTAAGTGGACATGTAGATTTCTTCTTGCTAACCTTTGGGTGGTTGTCGAGCTCTTGGTACATGTTCCTTCAGCTGGTGAGCCAACATATCGGACTAGTTGTATGATTTTCCTTCTCTGGCCAGTTGGACCAACATGATGACCCAAATTTGTGGGAAGGTTTTTGTGCACTCTTTGCCATAAAAGAGACATGCAAACACGACCAAGTATTGATACACCTTCCATAGTATCTTCATATTGTAGACCTGGTTGGGTTTCATTCTGAATTTGGTTGGATCATTCACCCAGTTCTTCAACATATCTCTGCAGTTGGCATTGTTGTTGGGTATGCTGAAGGGTGTCTCCATGGTTATCATTGGCATCGACATATGATACATCTGTTCATAATCCTGTGCCCTAAAGGTTGCAATCTTTGTCCCACTAACACTACTTAATGTCATCATCTAAGTGTCAGTGTGTGAGATGATCCAATGTATCATGTCCATGCATGGGAGCACATGATAATTGCATGCAATTCGGTATTAGCCAAACTTCTGGATGTTCACATAGACCTAGAAGGCTTTAAGGTATTCCCAAAATGTGCCTGTAAATGCTTCATTGACCTCTTGCCATTTCAGCTTGATGTCCTTCTCTATAATCAACTTGGTGTCTTCATAGATCAACAGACTTGCAGACACTCTCTCAATTGTTGCTCCAGTTGCACTTCCATCAATGTTCTCTGATCCTACTCTCTTAGAGGCCATTTTTCCTGAACTACTGATTGGTAGACAAACACCTGCTAGATATGGAGACATAGTGACATGCGTGGCAGGAAATATGTCATCTAAAACTAAAGCAAACTTGAGGATCGACATCAAACATGCGGATTGGCTAGCAAGAATTACGTAATTTTTCTTGGGAGGCTAGGAGACTGGATACCAGAACTGCACAAAAGGTCGTCCGAGTTATTGGGAGGATGGGTGGCTCCTGGAATTGTGCAATGCACAACCCATACTAGCCTAATGGCTGCTAGAATTACATAATGGTTGTAGTCCTAGTGATTGCATTATGCAATTTTCTGGGCCAATAGTCATTACCTCTCATAAGTGCACAATGCAAGATTGGTGGATATTCATTGGGAAGAAATGTACATTTTTTGAGAGGAAGGCAGAGCCTTCTCTCTCAGGATTGTAGAATGTTGTCTTGGTGAGGAAGAGTCCGGGCCAAGGTTGCCCAAACCCACTAATAGGAAACTGAAAGAAAATGTGAATGTGAATGCATGGTGATACTAAGTATAAGTAGGAGTGAATGATAATGCATGCAGACAATGAGTGAAAGATTAAAAAAATGGAACAACGTGCATGTGTCAGAAGTGAGTCGCTGAATCAATAATTGTTCATGCAAAACAGTGTCATGCAAGTGACAACAGTGAGATGCTAACGAAAACTAAAACAATGTTACTACAAGCTAATATGCATGCAAAATACAAGCATTCAAGAAAATCAAGCAAACCAAACTCACATAAGAGAAAACACAAAAAGTGACATAAATGCTACAAAATACAAGCTAAGTGGACTTACACATAAATAACTGAGTTGGATGTGTCAAAGACTCCTGGATGGGTTGTGTGATGTCAGAGCTCCAAGATTGATGTTAATAAGTGAGCTCTAAAGTGTCAAATAAATAAGTTTGAGGCTCCTGAAGCGCATGCCACAAATCGAGGAAAAGGCGACACACGGAGGAAAGATTCTAGAATGATCTTTGCATGTAACCTCCACTTGCTAACAATAGCTCCCTAAAATCTAGGGATGTTGCTTTTTTTTTACTTCGGGAAAAATCAACTCATGCATGCAAGTTAAGTTTTCTCAGTCTAATGTGGAACTAGTTAACCCAATGGCACATGTAACAAACTACTTGACTGAGGGGAAAACTTGTGCATTTATGGGAGGGAGCTAGGTTGGATACCTAGAAGGATTGCTCAGTTTATGGGCTGAGTATCTAACTGCTGCCCAGAATTGCACAATTTTTGGGATGAGCACTACAACTGGGAGTGATTGTGCAGTTTTTCTAGTGAAGGTTGACAGGCAGAATTGCACAATTCTGGATCCCAATAGGTTGCCAGATAGGCTTGCACAATTTCTAGAGGGAAGGCTAGTTCCCCTTCCGAATTAAGCAATTTCGTGAGGGAGCTGCTCAGCCTGTAGTTGGACCAAGTATGGAGAAACAACCTATGATGGAAATGCAACAAGCTACCATGCACACACTAGAAATCTGCTAGAAAACCATTGAAGCTTGTGTACTTGAGAGTGCAAGACATGCTGCTAAGGATGGTTGGTAGGTAGGCTCCAAAACGAAGCTAAGGAAAAAATTTGGAGGGTGGTTGTAGCTGCTATAACACTTGGTGACACACTGGTAGAACTCAAGCTCGCTGAATGGACCTTGTTCATGAAAAACAAGTCTAACACCTCCAGAAGTATTCTTCAGTTCTCAGTTCATCTTTGTTTCCACACTTGCTTGATTATACGATGTAGCATCTACCAAGGTCTTGATCGGTTGACACACATTCCAACCCAAGTGAACACAATTTTTTCGATTCGGGTAGAGGGGTATATTGGTGCACAAATAGTATAGTCATCAAATTATTAGTTTCATCTCTAGTGTTTCTCTACTGCTAGTAAGCCTCGACAGTACCCCGGCGGAGTCACACAGGAACACAAGCATCGCTCCCTTGCCAATGAGCCTGTTGAGTACCCCGATGGAGTTACTTGAATTTATTCTCTACATAGGAAGCCTTTCTCTTATTTCATGTTATTCATTTTTCATTTATAATTTTTTCACATTTCATTTTTTAATTTTCATAATTGTGCATATCACTTATTCATTTCAAAGGTGGAAGAGAGATCCTGACTTACTGAGAGTAGAATAGGTTGTTCATTCATAGAAGTGGTTTATTATATACCTTTTATGTGCATGTTAAGGTTTTCCCCCTCACCTTACTCTACTTGACTGAGCTACCAAGGGTTAACCCAAAAACAACTAACTAGAGTATGTGACACTAGTTAGGGCAGAAGTGTTGTGTTTTGACCAAGGTTCACTTCGAACATTATGTATTTTCCATTGATGTATCACGAACTAAAGATAATAAGTTCTTCATATAGTGGTGGGATGACAAATAACCATGTAGTGATAATTGTACAAGTCCTCTTGTACTTTACCCAGCTTGTTTCAAGAGTCACACATTGTTTCATGGGAAAGTAAACTATGAGTGCAAAATAACAAACAAACATAAAACAAAGCAAAAGAAAAAGTAAATGTGAAAGAAAATAACGTAACCAAACAAATAGGGAAACAAACAAACATGTGAGGTAAGTAATAAAGCAAGCATGCAAACAAACAACCAAAGAAAACACTCCTCCTACTCCTAAGCTAACACTACATGGGCCTAATCACATGAAGTGACACTTCCAATGCAGCCATCGACACATTGGTTGATCCATGTTGGTGAAGACATGCTACGCAAGAAACCCGGTTGTGCTAACTAGCAAAAAAGAAAGATATAACAACTAAGACAAACACACTTCGTGTTTCAATCTATCCACAGAACATAAGTGAGTGCAAGTACATGACATGTAGTCCGTGAACCTCTTACATTGTTGTGAGACACTACGTGCAACTGTGAAGCATGTGCATACTCTTGACTGTGACATGAAAGCAAACGAAGGAAACAAAGACAACTTGCATCGTGCATGTGTGCTTGCAATGTAATATTCCTCCAATGAATAAGCGAGAGGATCATGTAGTTTGAGTGGAGGAAGTATGATCTGTGTGTGAGATTGATCTTCAATGCATATAGATGAGTGATGAGGAGCCTTGTGTGTTTCAACAATTTCCTGATCAGAAGTGAAACCAACCTCATGACAGTGAGGGCTTGACATAACAATTAGCTCGGGCTGAAGTGTCTCCACAGTCTCGAGGGTTTCAACTTCATCGATAGATAAATCATCATAAACTGATGGCTTTGAAAAATCAACTACGATGGAATCATCATCGTGATCAAATATGGGATCAAATAGATCACGACAGCTACGATCAGTAAAACCAATGATTTCATCTACATCCTCATGATTTGATGAATCAAACAAAGGGGTAGATGACAAGCAGACAAATCCACCCTCTATGTTTCTGGAAAAGGAAGATGAAAAGTCCAGTGGATTTTCAATGAATAATTTATGCTCTTCAATGTCAAATGATGTACTAACATACAGTGTGTCCTGCGAGTGATCAATAATGGGCCCATCCATAGATGGAGATACACATGCGAAATCATGGACGGGAAGTTCACTAAAGAGGTCAGGGAAGAATGGAGGAGGCTTAGACATAAAGGAGTCATCCTTCGCTGAGTGTTGATGCTCAAGATCCTAGTCATAGTCTTCATGAACGACACTGCATGTTGGTTGTCCAAACACCAACTCCGTTGATGGCTTTGTTAGAGTCGGTCTATAGAGCCCTTTGTCAGAGATAAAAACTCTTTCTTGCATTTCATTTTAGGTGTCCCATTCTTCTCATTCACATGCATTCCATTTATGAGCATCCCATAACCTGACAGAAGGGTCCTGTCTTTCGTTCCGCTCATGTTTTGTACCTGCTGGCTTAGGTCTTTCCATCAAACTTTATTAAAATTCATAATAGTTAATGTTTCATATTTTAATAAGCAAGAGTCGTGTTAATAATAGGTCTAAGGTTTCACAAATTGAGTCATCAACATGTCCATGATGTCAACAGGCCAGAGGGAGGCCCCACACATGTTTTGCTTCGCATATTTTATTGTCACATTGATGGATTACGACTGTTCTTCAAAACTCTGTTTTGAAGAAAAGTCAACATTTTGTGTTTTTGTAATATTTTCAAATGTTCTTCAGCGATTGAATTCTTCAGGTGCAACACTGGTCTCCTTAGCCAAATTCCATGTCAGCTACCCCTACGAAAAATTACCAAAAGTTTCATCATTTTAGTCAAAAATTCAAAAAGGAAATGTGAAATACAGAGTTACATTAAACTGTGAAAAAGTACCAAAATAAAACATTACAAAATGGGTTTTGAAGAACCAGAAGTCAAAACCATGTCTCCATGTCTTTATAACAAGTTCTTCATAAGAATCAAGGTCATTCTGAATGCCAAGAGTGAAGAGGAAACATTTCAAAGTGATAGGGTGAGCCAACGCATGTTTTGAGTGAAATTGGTTGAAGTCGGGCAGGCGCGGTGCATAGAGTATAGGGCGTGGTGCACCGGGCCAGTGCGGCACATTGGGCACAAACCTCCAGTGTAATTTTAATGGCCGCGGTGCACCGGGAGGGCTCGGTGCATTGGGCATGCGGCGCGGCACATACACCAAATTTCCCGAATTTGCTTGAAATTGCATCAAATTGCCATCTAAACACTTGGATTTGCCAGGTAAGGTCACCATCTGAGTGTTTAATCGATTTTTATGCTAGTATGATGATGGTTTATGGCTACTAAAAGTTGCAGCAAAAACTCTCAAACCATACCTCTTAAAGTCATCAAGCCAATTGCTGTTAGGGTTTCAAAAATTGTTTGCCACCAAGTATATCCTTTTCCCATCATTTTCTTCTCCCCTTCACTCCATTTGTTCCCTAATCTCATTGTTCCCTATCCCCTCAAATTATTAAACCCCTATCCCCAATTCCCTTCTACCCATTGTCAAATGTAAAAACCCAAACCCTCCTACATGTCCCTAAACATAATTTCTCCCCATAAGTCCCTCATCCCTTCATATTATCCCCCTTCCTAACACTGCCTTGTTACATTTTCCCTTGGTGGAAGATTTCAACATATCTTAACAGCAGTCCAACATAGTTTTGTAACCAACAGTCATTTCTCCAAAGTAGTGTTCATAGCATCAATCATGTCATCTGATCATTCATCTGACTATGAGGTGGAAACTCAAAGTGACTCACCCATAGGAGAACATGCATCCTAGAGGCCTCATAAAAGTGGCAGACATGTTAGAGAAGAACCGACCACCCTCACAGAATTGCAGGCCTGCCCTTTTGTCGTCTCTTGTTTTCAATTTCAGTCATGCTATGAGTTTTGTGAAAAGGTTGCAAATCTTCAATTTCACCATGAGTTGGCTCGCTTATTTGTTCTACATTTGCATGGTGTTCAAGTTACTTTGGTTAGTGTTACTTTCAAACTTACACCAGACTCTATCTCATTAGCTTCCGGCATGCCTAATGTTTGAGAGCCATGGAACAAGAGACAAAAAGTTGACCGACAATATTATGAGCCATATATTAAACCTCATTTCCTGAGGTAGCTTAAGAGGGTGTTTCCCTTCCAATATCATAAAGATGAATATGTCCCTCTAATGAAGTTAATTATGAAGTATTTCAGTTATGAAGGCCGTTTCTCCCGGTTATATGATTATCACATTAGGTTTCTCATGCATTTCACCCTAGTAAGGATGATGAACATTCCTTTTTTCATTTGTCGATAACATAGAGAGGATGACCGCCCTCGTGCAGCACAAGACCCCTGAACAGCAGTTCAATAGCATTTGCCATTTTACTCTCATCAAGATTTTGGTGGTTCATCAACTTGGATTATAGGATATCACTTGGGATGATTTCATCTCTCGTGAATTTTTCAGAACTCTGTAGGGACCTTCAAAGGTTGGGCATGAGACTGGGATACCTTCTCATCAGCAAGAAGACCATGATCCACACACTGCTACTATACGAGTCTTCATTACATATCAGAAGGGCATGAGGCAGTTATTTGCAGCTGCAAAGCGAGTGTTATCTCCACCTGGGGTGGAAGGGGCCTCGCTTCCGACATCAGCACCACAGGATCGAGGCAAGAGGCCAATGCATGATGAGGGGCCTTCAGGTGAATGAGAGACCAACTTCATTCTCATTCATGATGATGATACAGATATGGGCCCAGAAAGTGCCAAACTTAGAGAGATCATTCGGGAACAGCAGACAGAGATCAAAGCCTTGTCTCTCAATTTGGAGATGGCTGTGTGGATTTTCAGATACTTGGAGTAGAGGAATAAATAGCTCAAAGACTAGCAAGAGATCATGGAGTTTCGAAACATCCACGAAAATCGCCGAGCTGCCCAATAGAGGAGGATTGAGCTCACTCCTTTGGAGCAAGAGATTAATGATGACCGAGAGTCTTGGCTCGAGCAGATCAATATCCACCTAGAGAGACTACTGGGAAAGGCTGACAAGGACAAAGCATTATTGAGGCATATGGTTTTCCATTATAGGGCATGCAATATGAGTTCCAAGGCTCGGATAAGGAATTTGAAGGCAAGATTTAGGAAGGCAATAAAGAAGCAAAAGAGGCAAAAGGAGCATGATCACCTTCTGATATTGGCTAAAGCCTCTTTAGCCCAGCATGACACTTGATGAAGAAGCTCCAGCCCAAATTTCAAGAAATTAGGGGCATTTTTGGTATTTTAACAAATTTTGGCACTAAAAACTGAGTTTTTCTCCCTATGCACCGTGCCATGTGGCGCGCGCTTTTGCTAGGGAGATCCAAATGACAAAAAGTTTGAATTTTTGGATTTGTCATGGAAAATCATGACTACTAGTGCATGGCCAAGAAATTTGGGCAAGTTTTTAGGCCTCGGGAGGTCAAAAACACTGAAACAATGACCTCTCTACCCCTATTTTGACACACAAGAAGTAGTCTTTGGAGATTGCAGTTTTGGAGCTGCCAGTGACATCCAAATTGAAAAATTTCACTTGGGTTAGAAGGTAGTCCAAATTGAGGGACTTTAGGAAGTGCCTCAAAGTGGCGTGATGCATAGAGGATTTGGCACAGCGCATAGAGGATTTTTGCCCAATTTTTCACCTTCCAGCTCAGAAATTCGGCCAGTTTGACTAGTTTTGCTTTGTGATGTAATTATTGATCTCTTTTGATGTAATTGGGTAAACATTATGTAATTTTGGCACTTATTTACTTGTTCTAGATGATTCATTCACTAACAAGTGAAAATTTAGTGCATGAATTAGTTTCCTAACATATAGAGGCAAGTTGTTTTCATTGCCTAGATTTCAATGCTTGGTTTAGAATTGGTTGAAATAGCTCCTAGAATGATGAGCTCGACCCCTAGAGGCAAGGGAATGGGTTGGGCTAGCCTATATCATGTATTCTCTAAGTCATTTTTAGGGTTGGACACTTGGGATTGCTTTGGCATACTATTGTACATATTTTCTCTGCATTTTTGGCTAAGGAAAGACCAGGGTTTTGCAGCACTGTTTGGGATCCATGTGGCTTTATGTTTTGATGGTGTGCTTCTCTTAGTAATTGTAAGTTGCTATGTGTATCATTTTCCTTACTATTATATTCTACAATTGAACAAATGAAGTGATTAAGGTAGAATCCATTGATTGTCATGCTATGCCTTTAAATTTGTTTGATTTTCCATGTTGTCATCTATTTAAGGAGAATCCTTGAAACGTTCTTGCTCTCATTAGCTCCTCACCAGTCTGATCTACCCATTCATTCCCTTTAAAAGCATCAAGATGATCACCATCCTTGCCCCAATCAGACCTCTGCAAAAAATTGTGCCTCATCCCCAAGCCTAGATTTGCCTTTCCCTATCCCAACACAAAAACTCCTAAAAACTCAAATAAAACCCTTGTAATTCATATCTAGCCTAACATTAGATTTTATTTCAGTCATCTCATGCCCCATCGATTATGTTTTGTCGAGATTGACCCGGAGAGAGCCCTCTCCTGTCCTCATAGGGCTAGCTACGAGGTTAAGCGTGGTATGATGCTATCTTGAATCCTGCCTTCCTTCAGCCTAAGGCTGATTTGAGCACTAACATAGTGGCGACTCCACTAGGGAAGAAATGGTTTGCTTGTTGACGTCATTTGATTTATAAGTTACATACGGAGCCTGAAGTCACGCTAGGTAGCCTTTGAAACGCTTTTCCTATGCATCAGCGAAGTAGATAAACATCGCTTCAGTCAATCTCTGGTCTAGCTTGTAAACATGACATCTAACTTGTTAATTGCCCCAGTACATGTATCAAGTTCAGATTTGATTGTTGATGGTGGAAAACAATCAGACATAGGAAGGCTGAAATCATTCACCTGGTGACTCCATTCACTGAAAAATCCAAAAAATCAATGCTTCATGGTGACTCCACTGAAGGAAGATCAGTAGCTTTAAGATTTTCAAGATGGAACGGGTTGCAAGATGATACGCTCCCATGAGCCGGGATCACATTCTAGGTTTCCCAAACAAAATTTTGAAGGTAGATTGGTCAAGGAATTTGCCTATGTTTAAAGATGATGATAGCAAGGATGCTGCTTTACATTTGGTCAGATTTAACATGCATATTCGCAAGTTGAAGGTTGATTTTCATGAAGATTGCCTGCTGAAGATATTCCTGGCCACTCTAGAAGGTGAAGCCCAATATTGGTATGAATGTTTGCCGCCTGCATGTATTTACTGTGTAAAAGATTTTCATACCATGGTCATTGAAAGATATAAATAATTTTATCCATCATTAAATTTTGTTCAAGACTGTTGCAAACATGCTTATAGTTTTATTGAAACCCTTGAGAAATATTATGAAGATGATAATTTCATGGATGATGAGATCATGGAGGCTCTGTATGAGAATCCAATTTAGCAACATGAAGAGAACCTAGAGGATTCTCATCAAGATGCTCAAGAAAATTTACAGTCGGATCAAGATCTTCACATAATGGAAAATGATGAAAGAGAAGGTTTTACTTCAGATCTGTCCATAGAAGAAGATAGTATGTAGGGAAGTCACGTTTAAATTTTAAATTTCAGAATGTGATAAATTCAAGTCAGATATTTCAAATCTAGATTTAGATCGTGACGATGAAGACTACCTTGTTTTGAATCCCATGAAGGAGAGCTCTGCTGTTGAGATCGTCTAGAATGAAGAAGACAAAGTTATTGACCAAAGTCTTCATGAGGAGGTAATCTAGTCATTTCATGGAAAACAAGATGGGATCTTTGTTCAAATAAGTGAAAAGTGTTATTTTGATAACTCAGTGGTAAATGATCCATTGGATAGTTTGATTTCCATGTCATATGAAGATTATCAAAAATGTTTTCAACTTTCAGAAGATCAGGGAATTAAGGAAGGTCATTCAGGCTTTTCATGTTTTGGCTTGAGCAAAAGAAAACAAAAAGTATTATCTCCTTTGTCTGAAGATGAGATAGATCAACTACTGAAGGGTCATGTTACAGCCCAAGCTGAAGCAGATTTACAGTGCACACATGGTCAAGAAAGTGTTCGTGAAACTTCTCCCTCTTTTGAAAATGATGACGGTCTTGTAATCAGTTTTATAGATCAACAAATAGATAATATTTTCTTACACAAAGATAATGAGACTGTCATGTTTGATAATCTTGAATTTTGTTTTTTGTTTAAGAATGACCTAGACCATGAAGTTGAGGAATATGAGCTTGAGGGAAACAATATGCCAGGATTTCCCATGGTCAAGGAACCTATAGCTAACACTCATATGGCAGAAGCACATACTTCTCTGTGCATTCCTATCCCTCGGAAATCAATTGCTCTTTCAGATCAAAATGGAGGGAGTATTTGTATTTTTGTAGCTGGATCTCAAGATAAGCCAGTGCTCCAGGATTTTCAAGATCCCTTTGACATTATTCTGCAAGCATTAGAAAAGATAAATATTGCCTAGTTCATTATCATAAGCTTTGTTTTCAGTGGTTATTTTGAGTTGCCCACAGGTTCATTGTTCCACCTGCTCGAGATAAGTGAGAGCAGAAATTTGGTATGTAGCCATCTGCTGGATTGGTTACATTGGAAAGCTCATTGAACATAGATCATGATTTGAAATCTTGATGGACTGCTAACCTTCAATAAGCTTTGTAAGTTCCCGTTTCAGTTAAGTCAATCATGAGTCAATTTGAGTCAAGTTTCAGTCAATAAATATGTCATGAGTCTTGTGTTACTTTGTCAAAATAATGGACTCCATATCCCAATGGACAAAGACATTGTCTAGCTCTTCCAAAGATCTGCTGTTCTTGGCACCTCCTAAGAGCTACCATTCCCATTGGAGCCAATGTTAGAGTCGGTCTGTTCAACCCTTCGTCAGAGATCAAAACTCTTTCTTACATTTAATTTTAGGTATCACATTCAGCTCATTCACCTACATTCCATTTACGAGCATGCCATAACCTGACGGAAGGGTCTTTTCTTTCATTCCCTTCATGTTTTGTACCTGCTGGCTGAGGTCTTTCCATCAAACTTTATTAAAATTCATAACAGTTAATGTGTCATATTTTAATAAGCAAGAGTCGTGTTAATCATAGGTCTAGGGTTTCAAAAATTGAGTCGTCAACATGTCCATGATGTTAGTAGGATAGAGGGAGGCCCCACACATGTTTTGCTTCATATATTT
Source organism: Pinus taeda (assembly GCA_000404065.3). NCBI lineage: Eukaryota > Viridiplantae > Streptophyta > Pinopsida > Pinales > Pinaceae > Pinus > Pinus taeda. The sequence goes on from APFE030724404.1 coordinate 71,965, forward strand.
CATTGTCACATTGATGGATTATGAGTGTTCTTCAAAACTCCGTTTGAAGAAAAGTCATAATTTTGTGTTTTTGTAATATTTTCAAATGTTCTTCAGCTATTGAATTCTTCAGGTGCAGCCATGGTCTCCTTAGCCAAATTCCATGTCAGCTACCCCTTCAAAAAATTACCAAAAATGTCATCATTTTAGTCAAAAATTCAGAAAGGAAATGTAAAATACAGAGCTACATTAAACTATGAAAAAGTGCCAAAATAAAACATTACAAAATGGGTTTTGGAGAACCAGAAATCAAAACCATGTCTCCATGTCATTATAACAAGTTCTTCATAAGAATCAAGGTCATTCTGAATGCCAAGAGTGAAGAGGAAACATTTCAAAGTGATTGGGTGATCTAGCACACGTTTTGAGTGAAATTGGTGGAAGTCGAGTAGGTGCGGCGCATAAAGTAGAGCGTGCGGAACACCGGTCCAGCAGGACGCATTGGGCACAAACCTCCAGTGTAAATTTGAACGGGTGTAGCGCACCGGGAGGGCACGACGCACTGGGCATGTGTCGTGGCACATACACCAAATTGCCAGAATTTGCTTGAAATTGCATCAAATTGCCATCTAAACACTTGGATTTGCCAGGTAGGGTCACCATCTCAGTGTTTCATCCATTTTTATGCTAGTATGATGATGGTTGATGGCTACTAAAAGTTGCAACAAAAACTCTCAAACCCTACCTCTTAAACTCATTAAGCCAATTGCTGTTAGGGTTTCAAATGTAAAAACCTAAACCCTACCTCATATAAATTTCCCAAACCCTCCTACATGTCCCTAAACACAATTTCTCCCCATAAGTCCCTGATTGCTTCATATTATCCCCCTTTCTAACATTTCTTTGTTACATTTTCCCTTGGTGGCAGATTTCAACATATCTTAACATCAGTCCAACACAGTTCTGTCACCATCATTCATTTCTCTAATGTAGTGTTCATAGCATCAATCTTGTCATCTGGTCATTCATTTGACTATGAGGTGGAAACTCAAAGTGACTCACCCACAAGAGAACATGCACCCGGAAGGCCTCATAAAAGTGGCAGACATGTTAGAGAAGAACTGACCACCCTCACAGAATTGCAGGCTTTCCCTCTTGCCATCTCTTCTTTTCAGTTTCAATCATGCTATGAGTTTTGTGAAAAGGTTGCAAATGTTCAATTTCACCATGAGTTGTCACTTATTCATTCTACATTTGCATGGTGCTCAAGTTACTTTGGCCAGTGTTACTTTCACACATACACGGAACTCTATCTCATTAGCTACCGGCATGCCTAATGTTGGAGAGCCATTGAAAAAGAGACAAAAAGTTGACCGACAATATTATGAGCCATATATTAAACCTGGTTTCTTGAGGCAGCTTAAGAGGGTGTTTCCCTTCCGATATCTTAAAGATGAATATGCCCCTCTAATGAAGTTAATTATGAAGTATTTCAGTTGTGAAGGCCGTTTCTCCCGGTTATATACTTATCACATCAGGTTTCTCATGCATTTCACCCAGGTAAGGATGATGAACATTCCTTTTTTCATATGCCGGAACATAGAGAGGATGACTGCCCTTGTGCAGCACAAGACCCCTGAACAGTAGTTCAATAGCATTTGCCATTTTTCTCTCATCAAGATTTTGGTGGTTCATCAGCTTGGATTACAGGGTATCACTTGGGATGATTTCATCTCTCATGAATTTTTCAGAGCTCTGCAGGGACCTTCAGAGGTTGGGCATGAGACTAGGAGACCTTCTCATCAGGAAGAAGGCCATGATCCAACCACTACTACTATACCGGTCTTCATTACATATCAGAAGGGCATAAGGCAGTTGTTTGCAGCTGCAAAGCGAGTGTTATCTCCTCCTGGGGTGGAAGGGGCCTCGCTTCCAACATCAGTACCATAGGTACAAGAGCGAGGCAAGAGGTCACTGCATGATGAGGGGCCTTCAGGTGAATGAGAGTCTGACTTCATTCTCATTCATGATGATGACACAGATATGGGCCCAGAAAGTGCCAAACTTAGAGAGATCATTCGGGAACAGCAGACAGAGATCAAAGCCTTGTCTCTCAATTTGGAGAGGGCTAAGTGTATTATCAGAGACTTGGAGCAAAGGAATAAATAGCTCTAAGACCAACAGGAGATAATGGAGTTGCGGAACATCTGCAAAAATCACCGAGCTACCCAACAGAGGAGGATTGAGCTCATTACTTTGGAGCAAGCGATTAAAGATGACCGAGAGTCTTGGCTCGAGCGAATAAATATCCACCTGGAGAGACTACTGGAAAAGGCCGACAAGGTCAAAGCATTATTGAGGCATATGGTTTTCCATTATGGGGCATGCAATATGAGTTCCAAGGCTCAGATAAGGAATTTGAAGGCAAGATTAAGGAAGGAAATAAAGAAGCAAAAGAGACAAAAGGAGCATGATCACCTTCAGATATTGGTCGAAGCCTCTTTAGCCTAGCACGACACTTGATGAAGAAGCTCTAGCCCAAATTTCAAGAAACTAGGGGCATTTTTGGTATTTTGACAAATTTTGGCACTAAAAACAGAGTTTTTCTCCCTATGCGCCGCGCCATGTGGCGCGCGCTTTTGCTAGGGAGATCCAAATGACAAAAAGTTTGCATTTTTGGATTTTCCATGGAAAATCATGACTACTAGTGCATGGACAAGAAATTTGGGCAGGTTTTGAGGCCTCAGGAGGTCAAAAACTCTCAAAAAATGACCTCTCTGCCCCTATTTTGACACACAGGAAGCAGTCTTGGGAGATTGAAGTTTTGGAGGGGCAAATTACATCCAAATTGAAAAATTCCACTTGGGTTGGAAAGTAAACAGGTAAGGATTCCCAATGAGCTATCTTGGACCCAATTTTGACTTTAGGAAGTGCCTCAAACTTAGCCTCAAATTGCTGTGATGCATAGAGGATTTGGTGCGGCGTATAGAGGATTTTTGCCCAATTTTTCACCTTCCAGCTCAGAAATTCGGCCAGTTTGACTAGTTTTTATTTGTGATGTAATTATTGATCTCTTTTGATGTAATTGGGTAAACATGTTGTAATTTTGGCACTAATTTACTTGTTTTATATGATTCGTTCACTAACAAGTGAAAATTTAGTGCATGAATCAGTTTCCTAACATATAGAGGCAAGTTATTTTGATTGCCTAGATTTCAGTGCTTGGTTTAGAATTGGTTGAAACAGCTCCTACAATGATGAGATCGACCCCTAGAGGCAAGGGAACGGGTTGGGATAGCCTATATCATGTATTCTCTAAGTCATTTCCAGGGTTGGATGCTTGGGATTGCTTTGGCATACTATTGTACATATTTTCTCTGCATTTTTGGCTAAGGAAAGACCAGGGTTTTGCAGCACTGTTTGGGATCCCTGTGGATTTATGTTTTTATGGTGTGCTTTTCTCAGTAAATGTAAGTTGTTATGTGCATCATTTTCCTTACTATTATATTCTACAATTGAACAAATGAAGTGATTAAGGTAGGATCCATTGATTGTCATGCTCTGCCTTTAAATTTGTTTGATTTTCCATGTTTTCATCTATTTAAGGAGAATTCTTGAAACCTTCTTGCTCTCCTTAGCTCCTCACCAGTCTGATCTACTCATTCATTCCCTTTAAAAGCATCAAGAAGATCACCTTCCTTAACCCAATCATACCTCTGCAAAAAACTGTGCCTCATCCCCAAGCCTAGATTTGCCTTTCCCTATCCCAACACAAAAACCCTTGTACTTCATATCTATCCTAACATTAGATTTTATTTCAGTCATCTCGTGCCCCATCGATTGTCTTTTTCCGCAATCGACTGGGAGAGATCCCTCTCCTATCCTCGTAGGGCTAGCTACGAGGCTCAGCGTGGTATGATGTTATCTTGAATCCCACCTTCCTCCAGCCTAAGGCAGATTTGAGCACTAATATAGTGACGACTCCACTGGGGAAGAAATGGTTTTCTTGTTGATGTCATTTGATTTATGAGTTACAAAGGAATCCTGAAGTCATGCCAGGTAGCCTTCGAAACGATTTTGCTATGCATCGGTGAAGTAGATAAACACTGCTTCAGTCAATCTACGGTCTAGCTTGTAAACGTGACATCTAACTTGTTAATTTCCCCAGTACATGCATCAAGTTCAGATCTGATTGTTGATGGTGGACAACAATCAGACATAGGAAGGCTGAAATCATTCACCTGGTGACTCCATTCACTGAAAAATCCAAAAAATAAATGCTTCATGGTGACTCCACTGCAGGAAGATCAGTAGCTTTAAGATTTTCAAGATAGAATGGGTTGCAAGATGATATGCTCCCATGAGTTGGGATCACATTCCAGGTTTCCCAAACAAAATTTCGAAGGTAGATTGGTCAAGGAATTTGCCTATGTTTAGAGATGATGATAGGAAGGATGTTGCTTCACATTTGGTCAGATTTCACATGCATATTCGCAAGTTGAAGGTTGATTTTCATGAAGATTTCCTGATGAAGATATTCCTGGCCACTCTGGAAGGTGAAGCCCAATCTTGGTATGAAAGTTTGCCACTTGGTTGTATTTACTGTTTAAAATATTTTCATACCATGTTCATTGAAAGAAATAAAGACTCTTATCCATCATTAAATTTTGTTCAGGACTGTTAAAAACATGCTTATAGTTTTATTGAAACCCTTGAGAAATATTATGAAGAAGATAATTTCATGGATGATGAGATCATGGAGGCTCTGTACAAGAATCTATTTCAGCAACATCAAGAAAACCTAGAGGATTCTCATCAAGATGCTCAAGAAACTTTACAGCCAGATCAACATCTTCACACAATGGAAAATGATGAAAGAGAAGGTTTTATTTCAGATCTATCCATAGAAGAAGATAGTATGCAGGGAGAAGTCAAGTTTCAATTTCAGAATGTGATAAAGTCAAGTCAGATATTTCAAATCTAGATTCAGATTGTGATGATGAAGACTACCTTGTTTTGAATCCCATGAAGGAGAGCTCTGATGTTGAGATCGTCTGGAATGAAGAAGACAAAGTTATTGACCAAAGCCTTCATGAGGAGGTAATCCAGTCATTTCATGGAAAACAAGATGGGATCTTTGTTCAAGTAAGTGAAAAGTCTTATTTTGATAACTCGGTGGTAAATGATCCTTTGGATAGTTTGATTGCCATGTCATATGAAGATGATCAACAATGTTTTCAACTTTCAGAAGATCAGGGAATTAAGGACTATCATTTAGGTTTTTCATGTTTTGGCTTGAGCAAAAGAAAACAAAAAGTATTATCTCCTTTGTCTGAAGATGAGATAGATCAACTGCTGAAGGGTCATGTTACAGCCCAAGCTAAAGCAGATTTGCAGTGCACACATGGTCAAGAAAGTGTTGGTGAAACTTCTTCTTCTTTTGAAAATGATGACGGTCTTGTAATCAGTTTTATAGATCAGCAAACAGATAATATTTTCTTTCACAAAGATAATAAGGCTGTCATGTTTGATAATCTTGAAGATTGTTTTTTGTTTAAGAATGACCTATACCATGAAGTTGAGGAATATGAGCTTGAGGGAGACAATATGCTAGGATTTCTCATGGTCAAGAAATTTACAGCTAACACTCAGATGGCAGAAGCAAATACTTCTCTGTGCATTCCTATCCCTCGGAAATCAATTGCTCTTTCAGATCAAAATGGAGGGAGTACTTGTATTTTTGCAGCTGGATCTCAAGATAAGCCAGTGCTTCAGGATCTTCAAGATCCCTTTGGAATTCTTCTGCAAGCATTAGAAAAGATAAATATTGCCTAGTTCATTATTATAAGCTTTGGTTTCAGTGGTTATTTTGAGTTGCCTACAGGTTCATTGTTCCGCCTGCTCAAGATAAGTGAGAGCAGAAATTTGGTATGTAGCCATCTGCTGGATTGGTTACATTGGAAAGCTCATTACACATGATTATACATATTTCATTAGTATGCAGGTGGTTGTCATCATGATTTGAAATCTTGATGGACTGCTACCCTTCAATAAGCTTTGTAAGTTCTTGTTTTAGTTAAGTCAGTCATGAGTCAATTTGAGTCAAGTTTCAGTCAATAAATAAGTCAAGAGTCTTGTGTTAGTTTTTCAAAAATAATGGAATCCATAGCCCAATGGATGAAGGCATTGTCTAGCTCTTCAAGAGATCTGTCGTTCTTGGTACCTCCAAGGAGCTACCATCCCCATTGGAGCCAATGTTAGAGTCGGTATGTTCAGCCCTTCGTCAGAGATCAAAACTCTTTCTTGCATTTCATTTTAGGTGTCCCATTCTGCTCATTCACCTACATTCCATTTAGGAGCATGCCATAACCTGGTGAAAGGGCCTTATTTTTCATTCCCCTCATGTTTTGTACCTACTGGCTTAGGTCTTTCCATCAAACTTTATTAAAATTCATAACAGTCAATGTGTCATCTTTTAATAAGCAAGAGTTCTGTTAATCATAGGTCTAGGGTTTCACAAATTGAGTTGTCAACATGTCCATGATGTCAGCAGGCCAGAGGGAGGCCCCACACATGTTTTGCTTTGCATATTTCATTGTCACATTGATGGATTACGACTGTTCTTCAAAACTATGTTTTGAAGAAAAGTCAACATTTTGTGTTTTTGTAATATTTTCAAATGTTCTTCAGCTATTGAATTCTTCAAGCGCAGCCCTGGTCTCCTTAGCCAAATTCAATGTCAGCTACCCCTACCAAAAATTACCAAAAATTTCATCATTTTAGTCAAAAATTCAAAAAGGAAATGTGAAATACAGAGTTACATTAAACTGTGAAAAAGTGCCAAAATAAAACATTACAAAATGGGTTTTGGAGAACCAAAAATCAAAACCATGTCTCCATGTCTTTATAACAAGTTCTTCATAAGAATCAAGGTCATTCTTAATGCCAAGAGTGAAGAGGAAACATTTCAAAGTGATTGGGTGAGCCAACGCATGTTTTGAGTGAAATTGGTTGAAGTCGGGCAGGCGCGGCACATAGAGTAGAGGGCGTGGCGCACCGGGCCAGCACGGCGCATTGGGCGCAAACCTCCAGTGTAAATTTGAACGGGCGCGGCACACCGGGAGGGCACGGCGCACTGGGCATGCGGCGCGGCGCATACACCAAATTTCCTGAATTTGCTTGAAATTGCATCAAATTGCATCTAAACACTTGGATTTGCCAGGTAGGGTCACCATCTCAGTGTTTCATCCATTTTATGCTAGTATGATGATGGTTTATGGCTGCTAAAAGTTGCAACAAAAACTCTCAAACCCTACCTCTTAAAGTCATCAAGCCAATTGTTGTTAGGGTTTCAAAAATTGTTTGCCACCAAGTATATCCTTTTTCCATCATTTTCTTCTCCCCTTGACTCCATTTGTTCCCTAATCTCATTGTTCCCTATCCCCTCAAATTATTAAACCCCTATCCCCAATTTCCTTCTACCCATTTTCAAATGTAAAAACCCAAACCCTACCTCATATAAATTTCCCAAACCCTCCTACATGTCCCTAAACATAATTTCTCCCCATAAGTCCCTCATCCCTTCATATTATCCCCCTTCCTAACACTCCCTTGTTACATTTTCCCTTGGTGGCAAATTTCAACATATCTTAACAGCAGTCCAACACAGTTTTGTAACTAGCAGTCATTTCTCTAGAGCAGTGTTCATAGCATCAATCATGTCATCTGATCATTCATCTGACTATGAGGTGGAAATTCAAAGTGACTCATCCACAGGAGAACATGCACCCCGGAGGCCTCATAAAAGTGGCAGACATGTTAGAGAAGAACTGACCACCCTCACAGAATTGCAGGCCTGCCCTCTTGCCGTCTCTTGTTTTTAGTTTCAATCATGCTATGAGTCTTGTGAAAAGGTTTCAAATGTTCAATTTCACCATGAGTTGGCTCGCTTATTCGTTCTACATTTGCATGGTGCTCAAGTTACTCTGGCCGGTGTTAGTTTCAAACTTACACCAGACTCTATCTCATTAGCTACCTGCAAGCCTAATGTTGGAGAGCCATGGAACAAGAGACAAAAAGTTAACCAACAGTATTATGAGCCATATATTAAAACTGGTTTCTTGAGGCAGCTTAAGAGGGTGTTTCCCTTCCGATTTCTTAAAGATGAATATGCCCCTCTAATGAAGTTAATTATGAAGTATTTCAGTTGTGAAGGTTGTTTCTCTCGGTTATATGCTTATCACATCAGGTTGCTCATGCATTTCACGCAGGTAAGGATGATGAACATTCCTTTTTTCATATGCCGGAACATAGAGAGGATGACCGCCCTTGTGCAGCACAATACCCCTGAGTAGCAGTTCAATAGCATTTGACATTTTGCTCTCATCAAGATTTTGGTGGTTCATCAGCTTGGATTACAGGGTATCACTTGGGATGATTTCATCTCTCGTGACTTTTTCAGAGCTCCGCAGGGACCTTCAGAGGTTGGGCATGAGACTGGGAGACCTTCTCATCAGTAAGAAGGCCATGATCCACACATTGCTACTATACTGGTCTTCATTACATATCAGAAGGGCACGAGGCAGTTATTTGCAGCTGCAAAGCGAGTGTTATCTCCACCTGGGTGGAAGGGGCCTCGCTTCCGACATCAGCACCATAGGTACAGGACTGAGGCAAGAGGCCAATGCATGATGAGGGGCCTTCAGGTGAATGAGAGAATGACTTCATTCTCATTCATGATGATGATACAGATATGGGCCTGGAAAGTGCCAAACTTAGAGAGATCATTCGGGAACAGCAGACAGAGATCAAAGGCTTGTCTCTCAATTTGGAGAGGGCTAAGTGGATTATCAGATACTTGGAGCAGAGGAATAAATAGCTCGAAGACTAGCAAGAGATCATGGAGTTGCGGAACATCCGCGAGAATCACCGAGTTGCCCAACAGAGGAGGATTGAGCTCACTCCTTTGGAGCAAGAGATTAATGATGACCGAGAGTCTTGGCTCGAGCGGATCAACATCCACCTGGAGAGACTACTGGAAAAGGTCGACAAGGACAAAGCATTATTGAGGCATATGGTTTTCCATTACAGGGCATGCAATATGAGTTCCAAGGCTCGGATAAGGAATTTGAAGGCAAGATTGAGGAAGGCAATAAAGAAGCAAAAGAGGCAAAAGGAGCATGATCACCTTCGAATATTGGCCGAAGCCTCTTTAGCCTAGCATGACACTTGATGAAGAAGCTCCAGTCCAAATTTCAAGAAATTTGGGGCAGTTTTGGTATTTTGACAAATTTTGGCACTAAAAACAGAGTTTTTCTCCTTATGCGTCGCGCCACGTGGCGCTCGCTTTTGCTAGGGAGATCCAAATGACAAAAATTTTGCATTTTTGGATTTTCCATGGAAACTCATGACTACTGGTGCATGGCCAAGAAGTTTGGGCAAATTTTGAGTCCCCAAAAGGTCAAAAAACACTCAAAAAATGACCTCACTGCCCCTATTTTGACACACAGGAAGCAGTCTTGGGAGATTGCAGTTTTGGAGGGGCAAATGGACACCAAATTGACAAATTCCACTTGGGTTGGAAAGTAGACAGGTAGGGCTTTCCAACAAGCTATCTTGGACTCAATTTGGACTTTAGGAAGTGTCTCAAAATCAGCCTCAAAGTGGCGCGACCCATAGAGGATTTGGTGCGGCGCATAGAGGATTTTTGCCCAATTTTTCACCTTCCAACTCAGAAATTTGGCCAGTTTGACTAGTTTTGCTTTGTGATGTAATTATTGATCTCTTTTGATGTAATTGGGTAAACATGATGTAATTTTGGCACTTATTTACTTGTTCTAGATG